>JAWUZG010000667.1:0-43395 GCA_036785705.1 Acanthornis magna
TGACATCCCAGGTGGCTCCACGCTGCTAAAGACATGTGATGGCACAGGCACTTGCACATCACTCCAAGAATCATAGGAAAACTATCGGCAAAGAAAGATTTCATGGAAAAGCCACAGCAGGACAAGCTTCCTTGCCAAGCTTCACTCTACTACTTACACCATGCTCAAAGCACAGCGAGGAAAAGCAACAAACAAAAATCCAGAGTCAATCAATCCAAAATGAAATCAAACCCAAATTATCTATGTCTGTCTGTCTGTCCGTGTGTGAGGCTGTGTCTCTAAAGAAGACAAAGGCTCAGCATAAGAAGAACATGGCTCAAAGGCTCAAGAGCACTTCCCTTAGGAGCACTTCAACTTGAGCAACATTTCACTTGATAACCCAAATTCAAATCAACAACTTAGGGCAGCAACAGCACTTAAGGGCATTGCAACTGAACTGGACTTCAACTACACAACACTTCACTTAGAACTGAGCTGAAACCCAAGACCTCAGCAAACGATCCACACAGCCCTTACCATAGCACTGCAGGAACTTCGAGACCTAACTTAGGCACAAACCTAAAGCACTTCTGAATCCACCAGAGCAGCCCCTCTCCCACATTGCAGACAGCGCATGCACACCTGCACTCCCACAAGCACACAAAGAGGCTCTACGAGGCAAAATTCCCCTCCAAGCTACTGAAATACTCCTCTCACGTGCCTTGCCATCTTCTCAGCGGCCAAAGGCTGAGGCCTCCGGGAGCGGCAGGATGGGGGGCCCAGGAGCCGAGCTCCTTCGCGCATTCCCCGAGTGCAGCAAACGGGACAGCTGCCGGCTGGCAGAGGCCCCACGCACAGGCACTTTGCTGCTCACCGCTGCTGCGGCCCAGCACAGCTGCCAGGGCCTCCTTTGGCACCCCTGCTTACAGGGCCCCAGGCATGGCCTTTCGTCACAACAAGCCTTCAGCCTGGCCCCACTTCTCATCGGCAGCTTTCCTGAACGCGGGACAACACCAATGTGATGCCATCCAGGCAAAAACTAATTTCAAAGTCTGTTCAACAAGCAAAAAAAGCAGGAGCACCTTAGAACACAGCACTTCCTGGCAGCACACAGCATTTCTCAGAAGCTCCACAGCACCTCAGCCCCGCTGCCTTCCTCAAGGCCAAGGCCTCAGCACCATTGCTCATATCATGCTGCAGCCTGAAAAAAGGCCAGGGGGGGATGCACCAGCACAAGCAGGGAGATCACACCTGCCCACAGGCTCCCCATGCTCACATCCCATGTCATCCCGCGGCTCTCTCACCTTCCAAAGACCTCTGAGGTCACGGGCTCTCACAGTGCCTCCATGGGGACATCCCACCTGTCTCTAAGTGCTAAGGAGCTCTTTTGCAACTGCCACTCCCTGGCCTTCCAGGGGACATGCCACGGCTCTCTCTATCTTCCTGAAGAACACACACGACAAGGGCAATGCCAGGGCCTCAAGGGTAACATCCCGGCAATCTGCACGCTGCTAAGGAGCCACGCTGTCACAGCAACTCACAGGGCATCGCCTGTGACATTCCCTCCCTCTCCCTGCTGCTGGACAGCTGTGATGGCACAGGCACTCACCTCTGGCCCCTGCAGCCATTCCAGGCCTTTCCATGCTGCCAAAGCGCTCTGATGTCACAGACACGCACTGTGGCTTCATGGCCACATGCCAAGGCTCTCCAGGCTGCAAAAGAGGCCTTCAGCCACAGGCACTTACACAGGTGCCATGGGCACATCTTAGTGCTCCCTCTGCTCATAGGAACCCCGAGGTCACCAGATATCCTGGCGCTCCATGGCCACATCCCCAGGCTCTCCAGGCTGCTCAAGAGCTCTGATCTCACCTGCACTCACACAAGCTCCTCGGGGACATCTCTCGCTGCTGTGCTGGCAGATTCACACAAAGCCTCCCAGAGCAGCCTGGCCACTGAGTCACGAGGGCCAGAGAGCAGCCCTTGGCTTTCTCAACTCCTTCTCAGAGACACGAGCCTTGGCGGCGGCTGCATCCAATCCCAGCCTCACACTGTCCCTGCTTTAAGTAACTCTGTCCCGCAGCACTTACAAATGGCCCATCTGATCTATTCCTAGAAAAGCAGGTCTTCCCTAACACAAATGATTCAACACAAACAACTCAATCCCAATTACTGACCACTCCATAGAAAAGCTAAACCTGCTCTGGGAGGCTACACAGACTACAATGGAGTGCACTCGATGAAAACAATAGGAAAGCAGTCATATCTTACAGCAAGCAAAAAAAACCAATTCCCAAGTAGAGCTCCATGGAACTCACCACACCAACACTCCTGGGCAGCTCTCTCTCCCTTCACCACCAAGAGTGCCCTTGCTTGCTATCCACTTCCCCAGCACGAGCCCTCACACACTCCAAGGAGGAACACGCTAGAAAAACCTCCCCTAGGAAAGGCACTGACTGCACATTGACACTATCAAGGGACTGACTGTCAGGCAGACGCCTGCAACTCCCAGCAGCAGCTCATCTGCCAAATCTTTGCCTCACTAGCAGCACCTTCATGCAGGCTTCCTTGCCAGAAGGACTTTCAGCAGAATTCAACGCCAAAACAACACACGGTGGCCCTCTGAAAGACACCTGGAGACATTTGCAAATAGCACATGCTCCAAGTGCCTGCACCACGTTCCAAGGCAAAGCAGCCGGCCCAAAGCATCCTGCTACAACCTCCCAGGGGGCTCCCGACTGCTACACAGCACTCCGCTCAAAAGCACTCCCAGGCCTTCCAGCCTCACAGCCCACAGGCCTACAGCCTTCTGCAGAGCCCTGAGCTCACCTGCACTCACACACCTACCATGGGCACCTGCCACAGCTCTCCGGCCATGAGAGACTCATGTGCTCTCAGGCACTCACAGCCATTCCAAGCTGACATCCCAGGGCCCTTTCATCACATCAGGCACCGCTGCTGTGTCACAGCCACTCCCTGCGCTTCCACGGGGCCATCCCAGGGCTCTCGAGGCTCCTCAAGAACACTGAGGGCACACACAACCCCAGGCTCCATATGGACATCCCACGAGTCTCCCATTTGACAAACCTCTCTGCACCGAGATCACGGCCTTCAACAGCCTCTCAGTCTCACGCTGCTAAGGTGCCGCCAGCTCACAGGCACTCACAGGGGCTCCATGGGGACATCCCTACACCCTCCATCCTCCTCAAGAGCTGGCAAGTCCCTGACACTCACACTTGCCCCCTGGCCACACTCCAGCCATCTCCAGGCTGCCAAAGAGCCACGAGGTCACATCTTGTCACAGGAACTCCCTGGGGACACGCCACAGCTATCCAGCTTTCAAAAGAACACTGAGCTCACAGGCCGTCCCAGGACAGCCGTAGGCACACGCCACGAGTCCGCACGCTGCCCAGAAGCCCTGGTGTCACAGGCACTCACTCACAGCACCTCGCTGCTGACATCCCAGGTGGCTCCACGCTGCTAAAGACATGTGATGGCACAGGCACTTGCACATCACTCCAAGAATCATAGGAAAACTATCGGCAAAGAAAGATTTCATGGAAAAGCCACAGCAGGACAAGCTTCCTTGCCAAGCTTCACTCTACTACTTACACCATGCTCAAAGCACAGCGAGGAAAAGCAACAAACAAAAATCCAGAGTCAATCAATCCAAAATGAAATCAAACCCAAATTATCTATGTCTGTCTGTCTGTCCGTGTGTGTGAGGCTGTGTCTCTAAAGAAGACAAAGGCTCAGCATAAGAAGAACATGGCTCAAAGGCTCAAGAGCACTTCCCTTAGGAGCACTTCAACTTGAGCAACATTTCACTTGATAACCCAAATTCAAATCAACAACTTAGGGCAGCAACAGCACTTAAGGGCATTGCAACTGAACTGGACTTCAACTACACAACACTTCACTTAGAACTGAGCTGAAACCCAAGACCTCAGCAAACGATCCACACAGCCCTTACCATAGCACTGCAGGAACTTCGAGACCTAACTTAGGCACAAACCTAAAGCACTTCTGAATCCACCAGAGCAGCCCCTCTCCCACATTGCAGACAGCGCATGCACACCTGCACTCCCACAAGCACACAAAGAGGCTCTACGAGGCAAAATTCCCCTCCAAGCTACTGAAATACTCCTCTCACGTGCCTTGCCATCTTCTCAGCGGCCAAAGGCTGAGGCCTCCGGGAGCGGCAGGATGGGGGGCCCAGGAGCCGTGCTCCTTCGCGCATCCCCCGAGTGCAGCAAACGGGACAGCTGCCGGCTGGCAGAGGCCCCACGCACAGGGACTTTGCTGCTCACCGCTGCTGCGGCCCAGCACAGCTGCCAGGCCTCCTTTGGCACCCCTGCTTACAGGGCCCCAAGGCATGGCCTTTAGTCACAACAAGCCTTCAGCCTGGCCCCACTTCTCATCGGCAGCTTTCCCTGAACGCGGGACAACACCAATGTGATGCCATCCAGGCAAAACTAATTTCAAAGTCTGTTCAACAAGCAAAAAAAGCAGGAGCACCTTAGAACACAGCACTTCCTGGCAGCACACAGCCTTTCTCAGAAGCTCCACAGCACCTCAGCCCCGCTGCCTTCCTCAAGGCCAAGGCCTCAGCACCATTGCTCATATCATGCTGCAGCCTGAAAAAAGGCCAGGGGGGGATGCACCAGCACAAGCAGGGAGATCACACCTGCCCACAGGCTCCCCATGCTCACATCCCATGTCATCCCGTGGCTCTCTCACCTTCCAAAGACCTCTGAGGTCACGGGCTCTCACAGTGCCTCCATGGGGACATCCCACCTGTCTCTAAGTGCTAAGGAGCTCTTTTGCAACTGCCACTCCCTGCCCTTCCAGGGGGACATGCCACGGCTCTCTCTATCTTCCTAAACAACACACACGACAAGGGCAATGCCAGGGCCTCAAGGGTAACATCCCGGCAATCTGCACGCTGCTAAGGAGCCACGCTGTCACAGCAACTCACAGGGCATCGCCTGTGACATTCCCTCCCTCTCCCTGCTGCTGGACAGCTGTGATGGCACAGGCACTCACCTCTGGCCCCTGCAGCCATTCCAGGCCTTTCCATGCTGCCAAAGCGCTCTGATGTCACAGACACGCACTGTGGCTTCATGGCCACATGCCAAGGCTCTCCAGGCTGCAAAAGAGGCCTTCAGCCACAGGCACTTACACAGGTGCCATGGGCACATCTTAGTGCTCCCTCTGCTCATAGGAACCCCGAGGTCACCAGATATCCTGGCGGCTCCATGGCCACATCCCCAGGCTCTCCAGGCTGCTCAAGAGCTCTGATCTCACCTGCACTCACACAAGCTCCTCGGGGACATCTCTCGCTGCTGTGCTGGCAGATTCACACAAAGCCTCCCAGAGCAGCCTGGCCACTGAGTCACGAGGGCCAGAGAGCAGCCCTTGGCTTTCTCAACTCCTTCTCAGAGACACGAGCCTTGGCGGCGGCTGCATCCAATCCCAGCCTCACACTGTCCCTGCTTTAAGTAACTCTGTCCCGCAGCACTTACAAATGGCCCATCTGATCTATTCCTAGAAAAGCAGGTCTTCCCTAACACAAATGATTCAACACAAACAACTCAATCCCAATTACTGACCACTCCATAGAAAAGCTAAACCTGCTCCTGGGAGGCTACACAGACTACAATGGAGTGCACTCGATGAAAACAATAGGAGAGCAGTCATATCTTACAGCAAGCAAAAAAACCCAATTCCCAAGTAGAGCTCCATGGAACTCACCACACCAACACTCCTGGGCAGCTCTCTCTCCCTTCACCACCAAGAGTGCCCTTGCTTGCTGTCCACTTCCCCAGCACGAGCCCTCACACACTCCAAGGAGGAACACGCTAGAAAAACCTCCCCTAGGAAAGGGCACTGACTGCACATTGACACTCTCAAGGGACTGACTGTCAGGCAGACGCCTGCAACTCCCAGCAGCAGCTCATCTGCCAAATCTTTGCCTCACTAGCAGCACCTTCATGCAGGCTTCCTTGCCAGAAGGACTTTCAGCAGAATTCAACGCCAAAACAACACACGCTGGCCCTCTGAAAGACACCTGGAGACATTTGCAAATAGCACATGCTCCAAGTGCCTGCACCACGTTCCAAGGCAAAGCAGCCGGCCCAAAGCATCCTGCTACAACCTCCCAGGGGGCTCCCGACTGCTACACAGCACTCCGCTCAAAAGCACTCCCAGGCCTTCCAGCCTCACAGCCCACAGGCCTACAGCCTTCTGCAGAGCCCTGAGCTCACCTGCACTCACACACCTACCATGGGCACCTGCCACAGCTCTCCGGCCATGAGAGACAGACGTGTGCTCTCAGGCACTCACAGCCATTCCAAGCTGACATCCCAGGGCCCTTTCATCACATCAGGCACCGCTGCTGTGTCACAGCCACTCCCTGCGCTTCCACGGGGCCATCCCAGGGCTCTCGAGGCTCCTCAAGAACACTGAGGGCACACACAACCCCAGCGGCTCCATACGGACATCCCACGAGTCTCCCATTTGACAAACCTCTCTGCACCGAGATCACGGCCTTCAACAGCCTCTCAGGGCTGACAGCCCACCAGTCTCACACTGCTAAGGTGCCGCCAGCTCACAGGCACTCACAGGGGCTCCATGGGGACATCCCTACACCCTCCATCCTCCTCAAGAGCTGGCAAGTCCCTGACACTCACACTTGCCCCCTGGCCACACTCCAGCCATCTCCAGGCTGCCAAAGAGCCACGAGGTCACATCTTGTCACAGGAACTCCCTGGGGACACGCCACAGCTATCCAGCTTTCAAAAGAACACTGAGCTCACAGGCCGTCCCAGGACAGCCGTAGGCACACGCCACGAGTCCGCACGCTGCCCAGAAGCCCTGGTGTCACAGGCACTCACTCACAGCACCTCGCTGCTGACATCCCAGGTGGCTCCACGCTGCTAAAGACATGTGATGGCACAGGCACTTGCACATCACTCCAAGAATCATAGGAAAACTATCGCAAAGAAAGATTTCATGGAAAAGCCACAGCAGGACAAGCTTCCTTGCCAAGCTTCACTCTACTACTTACACCATGCTCAAAGCACAGCGAGGAAAAGCAACAAACAAAAATCCAGAGTCAATCAATCCAAAATGAAATCAAACCCAAATTATCTATGTCTGTCTGTCTGTCCGTATGTGTGAGGCTGTGTCTCTAAAGAAGACAAAGGCTCAGCATAAGAAGAACATGGCTCAAAGGCTCAAGAGCACTTCCCTTAGGAGCACTTCAACTTGAGCAACATTTCACTTGATAACCCAAATTCAAATCAACAACTTAGGGCAGCAACAGCACTTAAGGGCATTGCAACTGAACTGGACTTCAACTACACAACACTTCACTTAGAACTGAGCTGAAACCCAAGACCTCAGCAAACGATCCACACAGCCCTTACCATAGCACTGCAGGAACTTCGAGACCTAACTTAGGCACAAACCTAAAGCACTTCTGAATCCACCAGAGCAGCCCCTCTCCCACATTGCAGACAGCGCATGCACACCTGCACTCCCACAAGCACACAAAGAGGCTCTACGAGGCAAAATTCCCCTCCAAGCTACTGAAATACTCCTCTCACGTGCCTTGCCATCTTCTCAGCGGCCAAAGGCTGAGGCCTCCGGGAGCGGCAGGATGGGGGCCCAGGAGCCGTGCTCCTTCGCGCATCCCCCGAGTGCAGCAAACGGGACAGCTGCCGGCTGGCAGAGGCCCCACGCACAGGCACTTTGCTGCTCACCGCTGCTGCGGCCCAGCACAGCTGCCAGGGCCTCCTTTGGCACCCCTGCTTACAGGGCCCCAAGGCATGGCCTTTCGTCACAACAAGCCTTCAGCCTGGCCCCACTTCTCATCGGCAGCTTTCCCTGAACGCGGGACAACACCAATGTGATGCCATCCAGGCAAAAACTAATTTCAAAGTCTGTTCAACAAGCAAAAAAAGCAGGAGCACCTTAGAACACAGCACTTCCTGGCAGCACACAGCCTTTCTCAGAAGCTCCACAGCACCTCAGCCCCGCTGCCTTCCTCAAGGCCAAGGCCTCAGCACCATTGCTCATATCATGCTGCAGCCTGAAAAAAGGCCAGGGGGGGATGCACCAGCACAAGCAGGGAGATCACACCTGCCCACAGGCTCCCCATGCTCACATCCCATGTCATCCCGCGGCTCTCTCACCTTCTAAAGACCTCTGAGGTCACGGGCTCTCACAGTGCCTCCATGGGGACATCCCACCTGTCTCTAAGTGCTAAGGAGCTCTTTTGCAACTGCCACTCCCTGCCCTTCCAGGGGGACATGCCATGGCTCTCTCTATGTTCCTAAACAACACACACGACAAGGGCAATGCCAGGGCCTCAAGGGTAACATCCCGGCAATCTGCACGCTGCTAAGGAGCCACGCTGTCACAGCAACTCACAGGGCATCGCCTGTGACATTCCCTCCGTCTCCCTGCTGCTGGACAGCTGTGATGTCACAGGCACTCACCTCTGGCCCCTGCAGCCATTCCAGGCCTTTCCATGCTGCCAAAGCGCTCTGATGTCACAGACACGCACTGTGGCTTCATGGCGACATGCCAAGGCTCTCCAGGCTGCAAAAGAGGCCTTTAGCCACAGGCACTTACACAGGTGCCATGGGCACATCTTAGTGCTCCCTCTGCTCATAGGAACCCCGAGGTCACCAGATATCCTGGCGGCTCCATGGCCACATGCCCAGGCTCTCCAGGCTGCTCAAGAGCTCTGATCTCACCTGCACTCACACAAGCTCCTCGGGGACATCTCTCGCTGCTGTGCTGGCAGATTCACACAAAGCCTCCCAGAGCAGCCTGGCCACTGAGTCACGAGGGCCAGAGAGCAGCCCTTGGCTTTCTCAACTCCTTCTCAGAGACACGAGCCTTGGCGGTGGCTGCATCCAATCCCAGCCTCACACTGTCCCTGCTTTAAGTAACTCTGTCCCGCAGCACTTACAAATGGCCCATCTGATCTATTCCTAGAAAAGCAGGTCTTCCCTAACACAAATGATTCAACACAAACAACTCAATCCCAATTACTGACCACTCCATAGAAAAGCTAAACCTGCTCCTGGGAGGCTACACAGACTACAATGGAGTGCACTCGATGAAAACAATAGGAAAGCAGTCATATCTTACAGCAAGCAAAAAAACCCAATTCCCAAGTAGAGCTCCATGGAACTCACCACACCAACACTCCTGGGCAGCTCTCTCTCCCTTCACCACCAAGAGTGCCCTTGCTTGCTGTCCACTTCCCCAGCACGAGCCCTCACACACTCCAAGGAGGAACACGCTAGAAAAACCTCCCCTAGGAAAGGGCACTGACTGCACATTGACACTCTCAAGGGACTGACTGTCAGGCAGACGCCTGCAACTCCCAGCAGCAGCTCATCTGCCAAATCTTTGCCTCACTAGCAGCACCTTCATGCAGGCTTCCTTGCCAGAAGGACTTTCAGCAGAATTCAAGGCCAAAACAACACACGCTGGCCCTCTGAAAGACACCTGGAGACATTTGCAAATAGCACATGCTCCAAGTGCCTGCACCATGTTCCAAGGCAAAGCAGCCGGCCCAAAGCATCCTGCTACAACCTCCCAGGCGGCTCCCGACTGCTACACAGCACTCCGCTCAAAAGCACTCCCAGGCCTTCCAGCCTCACAGCCCACAGGCCTACAGCCTTCTGCAGAGCCCTGAGCTCACCTGCACTCACACACCTACCATGGGCACCTGCCACAGCTCTCCGGCCATGAGAGACAGACGTGTGCTCTCAGGCACTCACAGCCATTCCAAGCTGACATCCCAGGGCCCTTTCATCACATCAGGCACCGCTGCTGTGTCACAGCCACTCCCTGCGCTTCCACGGGGCCATCCCAGGGCTCTCGAGGCTCCTCAAGAACACTGAGGGCACACACAACCCCAGCGGCTCCATACGGACATCCCACGAGTCTCCCATTTGACAAACCTCTCTGCACCGACATCACGGCCTTCAACAGCCTCTCAGGGCTGACAGCCCACCAGTCTCACGCTGCTAAGGTGCCGCCAGCTCACAGGCACTCACAGGGGCTCCATGGGGACATCCCTACACCCTCCATCCTCCTCAAGAGCTGGCAAGTCCCTGACACTCACACTTGCCCCCTGGCCACACTCCAGCCATCTCCAGGCTGCCAAAGAGCCACGAGGTCACATCTTGTCACAGGAACTCCCTGGGGACACGCCACAGCTATCCAGCTTTCAAAAGAACACTGAGCTCACAGGCCGTCCCAGGACAGCCGTAGGCACACGCCACGAGTCCGCACGCTGCCCAGAAGCCCTGACGTCACAGGCACTCACTCACAGCGCCTCGGTGCTGACATCCCAGGTGGCTCCACGCTGCTAAAGACATGTGATGGCACAGGCACTTGCACATCACTCCAAGAATCATAGGAAAACTATCGGCAAAGAAAGATTTCATGGAAAAGCCACAGCAGGACAAGCTTCCTTGCCAAGCTTCACTCTACTACTTACACCATGCTCAAAGCACAGCGAGGAAAAGCAACAAACAAAAATCCAGAGTCAATCAATCCAAAATGAAATCAAACCCAAATTATCTATGTCTGTCTGTCTGTCCGTGTGTGTGAGGCTGTGTCTCTAAAGAAGACAAAGGCTCAGCATAAGAAGAACATGGCTCAAAGGCTCAAGAGCACTTCCCTTAGGAGCACTTCAACTTGAGCAACATTTCACTTGATAACCCAAATTCAAATCAACAACTTAGGGCAGCAACAGCACTTAAGGGCATTGCAACTGAACTGGACTTCAACTACACAACACTTCACTTAGAACTGAGCTGAAACCCAAGACCTCAGCAAACGATCCACACAGCCCTTACCATAGCACTGCAGGAACTTCGAGACCTAACTTAGGCACAAACCTAAAGCACTTCTGAATCCACCAGAGCAGCCCCTCTCCCACATTGCAGACAGCGCATGCACACCTGCACTCCCACAAGCACACAAAGAGGCTCTACGAGGCAAAATTCCCCTCCAAGCTACTGAAATACTCCTCTCACGTGCCTTGCCATCTTCTCAGCGGCCAAAGGCTGAGGCCTCCGGGAGCGGCAGGATGGGGGGCCCAGGAGCCGAGCTCCTTCGCGCATTCCCCGAGTGCAGCAAACGGGACAGCTGCCGGCTGGCAGAGGCCCCACGCACAGGCACTTTGCTGCTCACCGCTGCTGCGGCCCAGCACAGCTGCCAGGGCCTCCTTTGGCACCCCTGCTTACAGGGCCCCAAGGCATGGCCTTTAGTCACAACAAGCCTTCAGCCTGGCCCCACTTCTCATCGGCAGCTTTCCCTGAACGCGGGACAACACCAATGTGATGCCATCCAGGCAAAAACTAATTTCAAAGTCTGTTCAACAAGCAAAAAAAGCAGGAGCACCTTAGAACACAGCACTTCCTGGCAGCACACAGCATTTCTCAGAAGCTCCACAGCACCTCAGCCCCGCTGCCTTCCTCAAGGCCAAGGCCTCAGCACCATTGCTCATATCATGCTGCAGCCTGAAAAAAGGCCAGGGGGGGATGCACCAGCACAAGCAGGGAGATCACACCTGCCCACAGGCTCCCCATGCTCACATCCCATGTCATCCCGCGGCTCTCTCACCTTCCAAAGACCTCTGAGGTCACGGGCTCTCACAGTGCCTCCATGGGGACATCCCACCTGTCTCTAAGTGCTAAGGAGCTCTTTTGCAACTGCCACTCCCTGGCCTTCCAGGGGGACATGCCACGGCTCTCTCTATCTTCCTGAAGAACACACACGACAAGGGCAATGCCAGGGCCTCAAGGGTAACATCCCGGCAATCTGCACGCTGCTAAGGAGCCACGCTGTCACAGCAACTCACAGGGCATCGCCTGTGACATTCCCTCCCTCTCCCTGCTGCTGGACAGCTGTGATGGCACAGGCACTCACCTCTGGCCCCTGCAGCCATTCCAGGCCTTTCCATGCTGCCAAAGCGCTCTGATGTCACAGACACGCACTGTGGCTTCATGGCCACATGCCAAGGCTCTCCAGGCTGCAAAGAGGCCTTCAGCCACAGGCACTTACACAGGTGCCATGGGCACATCTTAGTGCTCCCTCTGCTCATAGGAACCCCGAGGTCACCAGATATCCTGGCGGCTCCATGGCCACATCCCCAGGCTCTCCAGGCTGCTCAAGAGCTCTGATCTCACCTGCACTCACACAAGCTCCTCGGGGACATCTCTCGCTGCTGTGCTGGCAGATTCACACAAAGCCTCCCAGAGCAGCCTGGCCACTGAGTCACGAGGGCCAGAGAGCAGCCCTTGGCTTTCTCAACTCCTTCTCAGAGACACGAGCCTTGGCGGCGGCTGCATCCAATCCCAGCCTCACACTGTCCCTGCTTTAAGTAACTCTGTCCCGCAGCACTTACAAATGGCCCATCTGATCTATTCCTAGAAAAGCAGGTCTTCCCTAACACAAATGATTCAACACAAACAACTCAATCCCAATTACTGACCACTCCATAGAAAAGCTAAACCTGCTCCTGGGAGGCTACACAGACTACAATGGAGTGCACTCGATGAAAACAATAGGAAAGCAGTCATATCTTACAGCAAGCAAAAAAACCCAATTCCCAAGTAGAGCTCCATGGAACTCACCACACCAACACTCCTGGGCAGCTCTCTCTCCCTTCACCACCAAGAGTGCCCTTGCTTGCTATCCACTTCCCCAGCACGAGCCCTCACACACTCCAAGGAGGAACACGCTAGAAAAACCTCCCCTAGGAAAGGGCACTGACTGCACATTGACACTATCAAGGGACTGACTGTCAGGCAGACGCCTGCAACTCCCAGCAGCAGCTCATCTGCCAAATCTTTGCCTCACTAGCAGCACCTTCATGCAGGCTTCCTTGCCAGAAGGACTTTCAGCAGAATTCAACGCCAAAACAACACACGCTGGCCCTCTGAAAGACACCTGGAGACATTTGCAAATAGCACATGCTCCAAGTGCCTGCACCACGTTCCAAGGCAAAGCAGCCGGCCCAAAGCATCCTGCTACAACCTCCCAGGGGGCTCCCGACTGCTACACAGCACTCCGCTCAAAAGCACTCCCAGGCCTTCCAGCCTCACAGCCCACAGGCCTACAGCCTTCTGCAGAGCCCTGAGCTCACCTGCACTCACACACCTACCATGGGCACCTGCCACAGCTCTCCGGCCATGAGAGACTCATGTGCTCTCAGGCACTCACAGCCATTCCAAGCTGACATCCCAGGGCCCTTTCATCACATCAGGCACCGCTGCTGTGTCACAGCCACTCCCTGCGCTTCCACGGGGCCATCCCAGGGCTCTCGAGGCTCCTCAAGAACACTGAGGGCACACACAACCCCAGCGGCTCCATATGGACATCCCACGAGTCTCCCATTTGACAAACCTCTCTGCACCGAGATCACGGCCTTCAACAGCCTCTCAGTCTCACGCTGCTAAGGTGCCGCCAGCTCACAGGCACTCACAGGGGCTCCATGGGGACATCCCTACACCCTCCATCCTCCTCAAGAGCTGGCAAGTCCCTGACACTCACACTTGCCCCCTGGCCACACTCCAGCCATCTCCAGGCTGCCAAAGAGCCACGAGGTCACATCTTGTCACAGGAACTCCCTGGGGACACGCCACAGCTATCCAGCTTTCAAAAGAACACTGAGCTCACAGGCCGTCCCAGGACAGCCGTAGGCACACGCCACGAGTCCGCACGCTGCCCAGAAGCCCTGGTGTCACAGGCACTCACTCACAGCACCTCGCTGCTGACATCCCAGGTGGCTCCACGCTGCTAAAGACATGTGATGGCACAGGCACTTGCACATCACTCCAAGAATCATAGGAAAACTATCGGCAAAGAAAGATTTCATGGAAAAGCCACAGCAGGACAAGCTTCCTTGCCAAGCTTCACTCTACTACTTACACCATGCTCAAAGCACAGCGAGGAAAAGCAACAAACAAAAATCCAGAGTCAATCAATCCAAAATGAAATCAAACCCAAATTATCTATGTCTGTCTGTCTGTCCGTGTGTGTGAGGCTGTGTCTCTAAAGAAGACAAAGGCTCAGCATAAGAAGAACATGGCTCAAAGGCTCAAGAGCACTTCCCTTAGGAGCACTTCAACTTGAGCAACATTTCACTTGATAACCCAAATTCAAATCAACAACTTAGGGCAGCAACAGCACTTAAGGGCATTGCAACTGAACTGGACTTCAACTACACAACACTTCACTTAGAACTGAGCTGAAACCCAAGACCTCAGCAAACGATCCACACAGCCCTTACCATAGCACTGCAGGAACTTCGAGACCTAACTTAGGCACAAACCTAAAGCACTTCTGAATCCACCAGAGCAGCCCCTCTCCCACATTGCAGACAGCGCATGCACACCTGCACTCCCACAAGCACACAAAGAGGCTCTACGAGGCAAAATTCCCCTCCAAGCTACTGAAATACTCCTCTCACGTGCCTTGCCATCTTCTCAGCGGCCAAAGGCTGAGGCCTCCGGGAGCGGCAGGATGGGGGGCCCAGGAGCCGTGCTCCTTCGCGCATCCCCCGAGTGCAGCAAACGGGACAGCTGCCGGCTGGCAGAGGCCCCACGCACAGGCACTTTGCTGCTCACCGCTGCTGCGGCCCAGCACAGCTGCCAGGGCCTCCTTTGGCACCCCTGCTTACAGGGCCCCAAGGCATGGCCTTTAGTCACAACAAGCCTTCAGCCTGGCCCCACTTCTCATCGGCAGCTTTCCCTGAACGCGGGACAACACCAATGTGATGCCATCCAGGCAAAAACTAATTTCAAAGTCTGTTCAACAAGCAAAAAAAGCAGGAGCACCTTAGAACACAGCACTTCCTGGCAGCACACAGCCTTTCTCAGAAGCTCCACAGCACCTCAGCCCCGCTGCCTTCCTCAAGGCCAAGGCCTCAGCACCATTGCTCATATCATGCTGCAGCCTGAAAAAAGGCCAGGGGGGGATGCACCAGCACAAGCAGGGAGATCACACCTGCCCACAGGCTCCCCATGCTCACATCCCATGTCATCCCGTGGCTCTCTCACCTTCCAAAGACCTCTGAGGTCACGGGCTCTCACAGTGCCTCCATGGGGACATCCCACCTGTCTCTAAGTGCTAAGGAGCTCTTTTGCAACTGCCACTCCCTGCCCTTCCAGGGGGACATGCCACGGCTCTCTCTATCTTCCTAAACAACACACACGACAAGGGCAATGCCAGGGCCTCAAGGGTAACATCCCGGCAATCTGCACGCTGCTAAGGAGCCACGCTGTCACAGCAACTCACAGGGCATCGCCTGTGACATTCCCTCCCTCTCCCTGCTGCTGGACAGCTGTGATGGCACAGGCACTCACCTCTGGCCCCTGCAGCCATTCCAGGCCTTTCCATGCTGCCAAAGCGCTCTGATGTCACAGACACGCACTGTGGCTTCATGGCCACATGCCAAGGCTCTCCAGGCTGCAAAAGAGGCCTTCAGCCACAGGCACTTACACAGGTGCCATGGGCACATCTTAGTGCTCCCTCTGCTCATAGGAACCCCGAGGTCACCAGATATCCTGGCGGCTCCATGGCCACATCCCCAGGCTCTCCAGGCTGCTCAAGAGCTCTGATCTCACCTGCACTCACACAAGCTCCTCGGGGACATCTCTCGCTGCTGTGCTGGCAGATTCACACAAAGCCTCCCAGAGCAGCCTGGCCACTGAGTCACGAGGGCCAGAGAGCAGCCCTTGGCTTTCTCAACTCCTTCTCAGAGACACGAGCCTTGGCGGCGGCTGCATCCAATCCCAGCCTCACACTGTCCCTGCTTTAAGTAACTCTGTCCCGCAGCACTTACAAATGGCCCATCTGATCTATTCCTAGAAAAGCAGGTCTTCCCTAACACAAATGATTCAACACAAACAACTCAATCCCAATTACTGACCACTCCATAGAAAAGCTAAACCTGCTCCTGGGAGGCTACACAGACTACAATGGAGTGCACTCGATGAAAACAATAGGAGAGCAGTCATATCTTACAGCAAGCAAAAAAACCCAATTCCCAAGTAGAGCTCCATGGAACTCACCACACCAACACTCCTGGGCAGCTCTCTCTCCCTTCACCACCAAGAGTGCCCTTGCTTGCTGTCCACTTCCCCAGCACGAGCCCTCACACACTCCAAGGAGGAACACGCTAGAAAAACCTCCCCTAGGAAAGGGCACTGACTGCACATTGACACTCTCAAGGGACTGACTGTCAGGCAGACGCCTGCAACTCCCAGCAGCAGCTCATCTGCCAAATCTTTGCCTCACTAGCAGCACCTTCATGCAGGCTTCCTTGCCAGAAGGACTTTCAGCAGAATTCAACGCCAAAACAACACACGCTGGCCCTCTGAAAGACACCTGGAGACATTTGCAAATAGCACATGCTCCAAGTGCCTGCACCACGTTCCAAGGCAAAGCAGCCGGCCCAAAGCATCCTGCTACAACCTCCCAGGGGGCTCCCGACTGCTACACAGCACTCCGCTCAAAAGCACTCCCAGGCCTTCCAGCCTCACAGCCCACAGGCCTACAGCCTTCTGCAGAGCCCTGAGCTCACCTGCACTCACACACCTACCATGGGCACCTGCCACAGCTCTCCGGCCATGAGAGACAGACGTGTGCTCTCAGGCACTCACAGCCATTCCAAGCTGACATCCCAGGGCCCTTTCATCACATCAGGCACCGCTGCTGTGTCACAGCCACTCCCTGCGCTTCCACGGGGCCATCCCAGGGCTCTCGAGGCTCCTCAAGAACACTGAGGGCACACACAACCCCAGCGGCTCCATACGGACATCCCACGAGTCTCCCATTTGACAAACCTCTCTGCACCGACATCACGGCCTTCAACAGCCTCTCAGGGCTGACAGCCCACCAGTCTCACGCTGCTAAGGTGCCGCCAGCTCACAGGCACTCACAGGGGCTCCATGGGGACATCCCTACACCCTCCATCCTCCTCAAGAGCTGGCAAGTCCCTGACACTCACACTTGCCCCTTGGCCACACTCCAGCCATCTCCAGGCTGCCAAAGAGCCACGAGGTCACATCTTGTCACAGGAACTCCCTGGGGACACGCCACAGCTATCCAGCTTTCAAAAGAACACTGAGCTCACAGGCCGTCCCAGGACAGCCGTAGGCACACGCCACGAGTCCGCACGCTGCCCAGAAGCCCTGGTGTCACAGGCACTCACTCACAGCACCTCGCTGCTGACATCCCAGGTGGCTCCACGCTGCTAAAGACATGTGATGGCACAGGCACTTGCACATCACTCCAAGAATCATAGGAAAACTATCGGCAAAGAAAGATTTCATGGAAAAGCCACAGCAGGACAAGCTTCCTTGCCAAGCTTCACTCTACTACTTACACCATGCTCAAAGCACAGCGAGGAAAAGCAACAAACAAAAATCCAGAGTCAATCAATCCAAAATGAAATCAAACCCAAATTATCTATGTCTGTCTGTCTGTCCGTGTGTGTGAGGCTGTGTCTCTAAAGAAGACAAAGGCTCAGCATAAGAAGAACATGGCTCAAAGGCTCAAGAGCACTTCCCTTAGGAGCACTTCAACTTGAGCAACATTTCACTTGATAACCCAAATTCAAATCAACAACTTAGGGCAGCAACAGCACTTAAGGGCATTGCAACTGAACTGGACTTCAACTACACAACACTTCACTTAGAACTGAGCTGAAACCCAAGACCTCAGCAAACGATCCACACAGCCCTTACCATAGCACTGCAGGAACTTCGAGACCTAACTTAGGCACAAACCTAAAGCACTTCTGAATCCACCAGAGCAGCCCCTCTCCCACATTGCAGACAGCGCATGCACACCTGCACTCCCACAAGCACACAAAGAGGCTCTACGAGGCAAAATTCCCCTCCAAGCTACTGAAATACTCCTCTCACGTGCCTTGCCATCTTCTCAGCGGCCAAAGGCTGAGGCCTCCGGGAGCGGCAGGATGGGGGGCCCAGGAGCCGTGCTCCTTCGCGCATTCCCCGAGTGCAGCAAACGGGACAGCTGCCGGCTGGCAGAGGCCCCACGCACAGGCACTTTGCTGCTCACCGCTGCTGCGGCCCAGCACAGCTGCCAGGGCCTCCTTTGGCACCCCTGCTTACAGGGCCCCAAGGCATGGCCTTTAGTCACAACAAGCCTTCAGCCTGGCCCCACTTCTCATCGGCAGCTTTCCCTGAACGCGAGACAACACCAATGTGAAGCCATCCAGGCAAAAACTAATTTCAAAGTCTGTTCAACAAGCAAAAAAAGCAGGAGCACCTTAGAACAAAGCACTTCCTGGCAGCACACAGCCTTTCTCAGAAGCTCCACAGCACCTCAGCCCCGCTGCCTTCCTCAAGGCCAAGGCCTCAGCACCATTGCTCATATCATGCTGCAGCCTGAAAAAAGGCCAGGGGGGGATGCACCAGCACAAGCAGGGAGATCACACCTGCCCACAGGCTCCCCATGCTCACATCCCATGTCATCCCGCGGCTCTCTCACCTTCCAAAGACCTCTGAGGTCACGGGCTCTCACAGTGCCTCCATGGGGACATCCCACCTGTCTCTAAGTGCTAAGGAGCTCTTTTGCAACTGCCACTCCCTGCACTTCCAGGGGGACATGCCACGGCTCTCTCTATCTTCCTAAACAACACACACGACAAGGGCAATGCCAGGGCCTCAAGGGTAACATCCCGGCAATCTGCACGCTGCTAAGGAGCCACGCTGTCACAGCAACTCACAGGGCATCGCCTGTGACATTCCCTCCCTCTCCCTGCTGCTGGACAGCTGTGATGTCACAGGCACTCACCTCTGGCCCCTGCAGCCATTCCAGGCCTTTCCATGCTGCCAAAGCGCTCTGATGTCACAGACACGCACTGTGGCTTCATGGCCACATGCCAAGGCTCTCCAGGCTGCAAAAGAGGCCTTCAGCCACAGGCACTTACACAGGTGCCATGGGCACATCTTAGTGCTCCCTCTGCTCATAGGAACCCCGAGGTCACCAGATATCCTGGCGGCTCCATGGCCACATCCCCAGGCTCTCCAGGCTGCTCAAGAGCTCTGATCTCACCTGCACTCACACAAGCTCCTCGGGGACATCTCTCGCTGCTGTGCTGGCAGATTCACACAAAGCCTCCCAGAGCAGCCTGGCCACTGAGTCACGAGGGCCAGAGAGCAGCCCTTGGCTTTCTCAACTCCTTCTCAGAGACACGAGCCTTGGCGGCGGCTGCATCCAATCCCAGCCTCACACTGTCCCTGCTTTAAGTAACTCTGTCCCGCAGCACTTACAAATGGCCCATCTGATCTATTCCTAGAAAAGCAGGTCTTGCCTAACACAAATGATTCAACACAAACAACTCAATCCCAATTACTGACCACTCCATAGAAAAGCTAAACCTGCTCCTGGGAGGCTACACAGACTACAATGGAGTGCACTCGATGAAAACAATAGGAAAGCAGTCATATCTTACAGCAAGCAAAAAAACCCAATTCCCAAGTAGAGCTCCGTGGAACTCACCACACCAACACTCCTGGGCAGCTCTCTCTCCCTTCACCACCAAGAGTGCCCTTGCTTGCTGTCCACTTCCCCAGCACGAGCCCTCACACACTCCAAGGAGGAACACGCTAGAAAAACCTCCCCTAGGAAAGGGCACTGACTGCACATTGACACTCTCAAGGGACTGACTGTCAGGCAGACGCCTGCAACTCCCAGCAGCAGCTCATCTGCCAAATCTTTGCCTCACTAGCAGCACCTTCATGCAGGCTTCCTTGCCAGAAGGACTTTCAGCAGAATTCAACGCCAAAACAACACACGCTGGCCCTCTGAAAGACACCTGGAGACATTTGCAAATAGCACATGCTCCAAGTGCCTGCACCACGTTCCAAGGCAAAGCAGCCGGCCCAAAGCATCCTGCTACAACCTCCCAGGGGGCTCCCGACTGCTACACAGCACTCCGCTCAAAAGCACTCCCAGGCCTTCCAGCCTCACAGCCCACAGGCCTACAGCCTTCTGCAGAGCCCTGAGCTCACCTGCACTCACACACCTACCATGGGCACCTGCCACAGCTCTCCGGCCATGAGAGACAGACGTGTGCTCTCAGGCACTCACAGCCATTCCAAGCTGACATCCCAGGGCCCTTTCATCACATCAGGCACCGCTGCTGTGTCACAGCCACTCCCTGCGCTTCCACGGGGCCATCCCAGGGCTCTCGAGGCTCCTCAAGAACACTGAGGGCACACACAACCCCAGCGGCTCCATACGGACATCCCACGAGTCTCCCATTTGACAAACCTCTCTGCACCGACATCACGGCCTTCAACAGCCTCTCAGGGCTGACAGCCCACCAGTCTCACGCTGCTAAGGTGCCGCCAGCTCACAGGCACTCACAGGGGCTCCATGGGGACATCCCTACACCCTCCATCCTCCTCAAGAGCTGGCAAGTCCCTGACACTCACACTTGCCCCTTGGCCACACTCCAGCCATCTCCAGGCTGCCAAAGAGCCACGAGGTCACATCTTGTCACAGGAACTCCCTGGGGACACGCCACAGCTATCCAGCTTTCAAAAGAACACTGAGCTCACAGGCCGTCCCAGGACAGCCGTAGGCACACGCCACGAGTCCGCACGCTGCCCAGAAGCCCTGGTGTCACAGGCACTCACTCACAGCACCTCGCTGCTGACATCCCAGGTGGCTCCACGCTGCTAAAGACATGTGATGGCACAGGCACTTGCACATCACTCCAAGAATCATAGGAAAACTATCGGCAAAGAAAGATTTCATGGAAAAGCCACAGCAGGACAAGCTTCCTTGCCAAGCTTCACTCTACTACTTACACCATGCTCAAAGCACAGCGAGGAAAAGCAACAAACAAAAATCCAGAGTCAATCAATCCAAAATGAAATCAAACCCAAATTATCTATGTCTGTCTGTCTGTCCGTGTGTGTGAGGCTGTGTCTCTAAAGAAGACAAAGGCTCAGCATAAGAAGAACATGGCTCAAAGGCTCAAGAGCACTTCCCTTAGGAGCACTTCAACTTGAGCAACATTTCACTTGATAACCCAAATTCAAATCAACAACTTAGGGCAGCAACAGCACTTAAGGGCATTGCAACTGAACTGGACTTCAACTACACAACACTTCACTTAGAACTGAGCTGAAACCCAAGACCTCAGCAAACGATCCACACAGCCCTTACCATAGCACTGCAGGAACTTCGAGACCTAACTTAGGCACAAACCTAAAGCACTTCTGAATCCACCAGAGCAGCCCCTCTCCCACATTGCAGACAGCGCATGCACACCTGCACTCCCACAAGCACACAAAGAGGCTCTACGAGGCAAAATTCCCCTCCAAGCTACTGAAATACTCCTCTCACGTGCCTTGCCATCTTCTCAGCGGCCAAAGGCTGAGGCCTCCGGGAGCGGCAGGATGGGGGGCCCAGGAGCCGTGCTCCTTCGCGCATTCCCCGAGTGCAGCAAACGGGACAGCTGCCGGCTGGCAGAGGCCCCACGCACAGGCACTTTGCTGCTCACCGCTGCTGCGGCCCAGCACAGCTGCCAGGGCCTCCTTTGGCACCCCTGCTTACAGGGCCCCAAGGCATGGCCTTTAGTCACAACAAGCCTTCAGCCTGGCCCCACTTCTCATCGGCAGCTTTCCCTGAACGCGAGACAACACCAATGTGAAGCCATCCAGGCAAAAACTAATTTCAAAGTCTGTTCAACAAGCAAAAAAAGCAGGAGCACCTTAGAACAAAGCACTTCCTGGCAGCACACAGCCTTTCTCAGAAGCTCCACAGCACCTCAGCCCCGCTGCCTTCCTCAAGGCCAAGGCCTCAGCACCATTGCTCATATCATGCTGCAGCCTGAAAAAAGGCCAGGGGGGGATGCACCAGCACAAGCAGGGAGATCACACCTGCCCACAGGCTCCCCATGCTCACATCCCATGTCATCCCGCGGCTCTCTCACCTTCCAAAGACCTCTGAGGTCACGGGCTCTCACAGTGCCTCCATGGGGACATCCCACCTGTCTCTAAGTGCTAAGGAGCTCTTTTGCAACTGCCACTCCCTGCACTTCCAGGGGGACATGCCACGGCTCTCTCTATCTTCCTAAACAACACACACGACAAGGGCAATGCCAGGGCCTCAAGGGTAACATCCCGGCAATCTGCACGCTGCTAAGGAGCCACGCTGTCACAGCAACTCACAGGGCATCGCCTGTGACATTCCCTCCCTCTCCCTGCTGCTGGACAGCTGTGATGGCACAGGCACTCACCTCTGGCCCCTGCAGCCATTCCAGGCCTTTCCATGCTGCCAAAGCGCTCTGATGTCACAGACACGCACTGTGGCTTCATGGCCACATGCCAAGGCTCTCCAGGCTGCAAAAGAGGCCTTCAGCCACAGGCACTTACACAGGTGCCATGGGCACATCTTAGTGCTCCCTCTGCTCATAGGAACCCCGAGGTCACCAGATATCCTGGCGGCTCCATGGCCACATGCCCAGGCTCTCCAGGCTGCTCAAGAGCTCTGATCTCACCTGCACTCACACAAGCTCCTCGGGGACATCTCTCGCTGCTGTGCTGGCAGATTCACACAAAGCCTCCCAGAGCAGCCTGGCCACTGAGTCACGAGGGCCAGAGAGCAGCCCTTGGCTTTCTCAACTCCTTCTCAGAGACACGAGCCTTGGCGGCGGCTGCATCCAATCCCAGCCTCACACTGTCCCTGCTTTAAGTAACTCTGTCCCGCAGCACTTACAAATGGCCCATCTGATCTATTCCTAGAAAAGCAGGTCTTGCCTAACACAAATGATTCAACACAAACAACTCAATCCCAATTACTGACCACTCCATAGAAAAGCTAAACCTGCTCCTGGGAGGCTACACAGACTACAATGGAGTGCACTCGATGAAAACAATAGGAAAGCAGTCATATCTTACAGCAAGCAAAAAAACCCAATTCCCAAGTAGAGCTCCGTGGAACTCACCACACCAACACTCCTGGGCAGCTCTCTCTCCCTTCACCACCAAGAGTGCCCTTGCTTGCTGTCCACTTCCCCAGCACGAGCCCTCACACACTCCAAGGAGGAACACGCTAGAAAAACCTCCCCTAGGAAAGGGCACTGACTGCACATTGACACTCTCAAGGGACTGACTGTCAGGCAGACGCCTGCAACTCCCAGCAGCAGCTCATCTGCCAAATCTTTGCCTCACTAGCAGCACCTTCATGCAGGCTTCCTTGCCAGAAGGACTTTCAGCAGAATTCAACGCCAAAACAACACACGCTGGCCCTCTGAAAGACACCTGGAGACATTTGCAAATAGCACATGCTCCAAGTGCCTGCACCACGTTCCAAGGCAAAGCAGCCGGCCCAAAGCATCCTGCTACAACCTCCCAGGCGGCTCCCGACTGCTACACAGCACTCCGCTCAAAAGCACTCCCAGGCCTTCCAGCCTCACAGCCCACAGGCCTACAGCCTTCTGCAGAGCCCTGAGCTCACCTGCACTCACACACCTACCATGGGCACCTGCCACAGCTCTCCGGCCATGAGAGACAGACGTGTGCTCTCAGGCACTCACAGCCATTCCAAGCTGACATCCCAGGGCCCTTTCATCACATCAGGCACCGCTGCTGTGTCACAGCCACTCCCTGCGCTTCCACGGGGCCATCCCAGGGCTCTCGAGGCTCCTCAAGAACACTGAGGGCACACACAACCCCAGCGGCTCCATACGGACATCCCACGAGTCTCCCATTTGACAAACCTCTCTGCACCGACATCACGGCCTTCAACAGCCTCTCAGGGCTGACAGCCCACCAGTCTCACGCTGCTAAGGTGCCGCCAGCTCACAGGCACTCACAGGGGCTCCATGGGGACATCCCTACACCCTCCATCCTCCTCAAGAGCTGGCAAGTCCCTGACACTCACACTTGCCCCCTGGCCACACTCCAGCCATCTCCAGGCTGCCAAAGAGCCACGAGGTCACATCTTGTCACAGGAACTCCCTGGGGACACGCCACAGCTATCCAGCTTTCAAAAGAACACTGAGCTCACAGGCCGTCCCAGGACAGCCGTAGGCACACGCCACGAGTCCGCACGCTGCCCAGAAGCCCTGGTGTCACAGGCACTCACTCACAGCACCTCGCTGCTGACATCCCAGGTGGCTCCACGCTGCTAAAGACATGTGATGGCACAGGCACTTGCACATCACTCCAAGAATCATAGGAAAACTATCGGCAAAGAAAGATTTCATGGAAAAGCCACAGCAGGACAAGCTTCCTTGCCAAGCTTCACTCTACTACTTACACCATGCTCAAAGCACAGCGAGGAAAAGCAACAAACAAAAATCCAGAGTCAATCAATCCAAAATGAAATCAAACCCAAATTATCTATGTCTGTCTGTCTGTCCGTGTGTGTGAGGCTGTGTCTCTAAAGAAGACAAAGGCTCAGCATAAGAAGAACATGGCTCAAAGGCTCAAGAGCACTTCCCTTAGGAGCACTTCAACTTGAGCAACATTTCACTTGATAACCCAAATTCAAATCAACTACTTAGGGCAGCAACAGCACTTAAGGGCATTGCAACTGAACTGGACTTCAACTACACAACACTTCACTTAGAACTGAGCTGAAACCCAAGACCTCAGCAAACGATCCACACAGCCCTTACCATAGCACTGCAGGAACTTCGAGACCTAACTTAGGCACAAACCTAAAGCACTTCTGAATCCACCAGAGCAGCCCCTCTCCCACATTGCAGACAGCGCATGCACACCTGCACTCCCACAAGCACACAAAGAGGCTCTACGAGGCAAAATTCCCCTCCAAGCTACTGAAATACTCCTCTCACGTGCCTTGCCATCTTCTCAGCGGCCAAAGGCTGAGGCCTCCGGGAGCGGCAGGATGGGGGGCCCAGGAGCCGTGCTCCTTCGCGCATCCCCCGAGTGCAGCAAACGGGACAGCTGCCGGCTGGCAGAGGCCCCACGCACAGGCACTTTGCTGCTCACCGCTGCTGCGGCCCAGCACAGCTGCCAGGGCCTCCTTTGGCACCCCTGCTTACAGGGCCCCAAGGCATGGCCTTTAGTCACAACAAGCCTTCAGCCTGGCCCCACTTCTCATCGGCAGCTTTCCCTGAACGCGGGACAACACCAGTGTGATGCCATCCAGGCAAAAACTAATTTCAAAGTCTGTTCAACAAGCAAAAAAAGCAGGAGCACCTTAGAACACAGCACTTCCTGGCAGCACACAGCCTTTCTCAGAAGCTCCACAGCACCTCAGCCCCGCTGCCTTCCTCAAGGCCAAGGCCTCAGCACCATTGCTCATATCATGCTGCAGCCTGAAAAAAGGCCAGGGGGGGATGCACCAGCACAAGCAGGGAGATCACACCTGCCCACAGGCTCCCCATGCTCACATCCCATGGCATCCCGCGGCTCTCTCACCTTCCAAAGACCTCTGAGGTCACGGGCTCTCACAGTGCCTCCATGGGGACATCCCACCTGTCTCTAAGTGCTAAGGAGCTCTTTTGCAACTGCCACTCCCTGCCCTTCCAGGGGGACATGCCACGGCTCTCTCTATCTTCCTAAACAACACACACGACAAGGGCAATGCCAGGGCCTCAAGGGTAACATCCCGGCAATCTGCACGCTGCTAAGGAGCCACGCTGTCACAGCAACTCACAGGGCATCGCCTGTGACATTCCCTCCCTCTCCCTGCTGCTGGACAGCTGTGATGGCACAGGCACTCACCTCTGGCCCCTGCAGCCATTCCAGGCCTTTCCATGCTGCCAAAGCGCTCTGATGTCACAGACACGCACTGTGGCTTCATGGCCACATGCCAAGGCTCTCCAGGCTGCAAAAGAGGCCTTCAGCCACAGGCACTTACACAGGTGCCATGGGCACATCTTAGTGCTCCCTCTGCTCATAGGAACCCCGAGGTCACCAGATATCCTGGCGGCTCCATGGCCACATCCCCAGGCTCTCCAGGCTGCTCAAGAGCTCTGATCTCACCTGCACTCACACAAGCTCCTCGGGGACATCTCTCGCTGCTGTGCTGGCAGATTCACACAAAGCCTCCCAGAGCAGCCTGGCCACTGAGTCACGAGGGCCAGAGAGCAGCCCTTGGCTTTCTCAACTCCTTCTCAGAGACACGAGCCTTGGCGGTGGCTGCATCCAATCCCAGCCTCACACTGTCCCTGCTTTAAGTAACTCTGTCCCGCAGCACTTACAAATGGCCCATCTGATCTATTCCTAGAAAAGCAGGTCTTCCCTAACACAAATGATTCAACACAAACAACTCAATCCCAATTACTGACCACTCCATAGAAAAGCTAAACCTGCTCCTGGGAGGCTACACAGACTACAATGGAGTGCACTCGATGAAAACAATAGGAAAGCAGTCATATCTTACAGCAAGCAAAAAAACCCAATTCCCAAGTAGAGCTCCATGGAACTCACCACACCAACACTCCTGGGCAGCTCTCTCTCCCTTCACCACCAAGAGTGCCCTTGCTTGCTGTCCACTTCCCCAGCACGAGCCCTCACACACTCCAAGGAGGAACACGCTAGAAAAACCTCCCCTAGGAAAGGGCACTGACTGCACATTGACACTCTCAAGGGACTGACTGTCAGGCAGACGCCTGCAACTCCCAGCAGCAGCTCATCTGCCAAATCTTTGCCTCACTAGCAGCACCTTCATGCAGGCTTCCTTGCCAGAAGGACTTTCAGCAGAATTCAACGCCAAAACAACACACGCTGGCCCTCTGAAAGACACCTGGAGACATTTGCAAATAGCACATGCTCCAAGTGCCTGCACCACGTTCCAAGGCAAAGCAGCCGGCCCAAAGCATCCTGCTACAACCTCCCAGGGGGCTCCCGACTGCTACACAGCACTCCGCTCAAAAGCACTCCCAGGCCTTCCAGCCTCACAGCCCACAGGCCTACAGCCTTCTGCAGAGCCCTGAGCTCACCTGCACTCACACACCTACCATGGGCACCTGCCACAGCTCTCCGGCCATGAGAGACAGACGTGTGCTCTCAGGCACTCACAGCCATTCCAAGCTGACATCCCAGGGCCCTTTCATCACATCAGGCACCGCTGCTGTGTCACAGCCACTCCCTGCGCTTCCACAGGGCCATCCCAGGGCTCTCGAGGCTCCTCAAGAACACTGAGGGCACACACAACCCCAGCGGCTCCATACGGACATCCCACGAGTCTCCCATTTGACAAACCTCTCTGCACCGACATCACGGCCTTCAACAGCCTCTCAGGGCTGACAGCCCACCAGTCTCACGCTGCTAAGGTGCCGCCAGCTCACAGGCACTCACAGGGGCTCCATGGGGACATCCCTACACCCTCCATCCTCCTCAAGAGCTGGCAAGTCCCTGACACTCACACTTGCCCCCTGGCCACACTCCAGCCATCTCCAGGCTGCCAAAGAGCCACGAGGTCACATCTTGTCACAGGAACTCCCTGGGGACACGCCACAGCTATCCAGCTTTCAAAAGAACACTGAGCTCACAGGCCGTCCCAGGACAGCCGTAGGCACACGCCACGAGTCCGCACGCTGCCCAGAAGCCCTGGTGTCACAGGCACTCACTCACAGCACCTCGCTGCTGACATCCCAGGTGGCTCCACGCTGCTAAAGACATGTGATGGCACAGGCACTTGCACATCACTCCAAGAATCATAGGAAAACTATCGGCAAAGAAAGATTTCATGGAAAAGCCACAGCAGGACAAGCTTCCTTGCCAAGCTTCACTCTACTACTTACACCATGCTCAAAGCACAGCGAGGAAAAGCAACAAACAAAAATCCAGAGTCAATCAATCCAAAATGAAATCAAACCCAAATTATCTATGTCTGTCTGTCTGTCCGTGTGTGTGAGGCTGTGTCTCTAAAGAAGACAAAGGCTCAGCATAAGAAGAACATGGCTCAAAGGCTCAAGAGCACTTCCCTTAGGAGCACTTCAACTTGAGCAACATTTCACTTGATAACCCAAATTCAAATCAACAACTTAGGGCAGCAACAGCACTTAAGGGCATTGCAACTGAACTGGACTTCAACTACACAACACTTCACTTAGAACTGAGCTGAAACCCAAGACCTCAGCAAACGATCCACACAGCCCTTACCATAGCACTGCAGGAACTTCGAGACCTAACTTAGGCACAAACCTAAAGCACTTCTGAATCCACCAGAGCAGCCCCTCTCCCACATTGCAGACAGCGCATGCACACCTGCACTCCCACAAGCACACAAAGAGGCTCTACGAGGCAAAATTCCCCTCCAAGCTACTGAAATACTCCTCTCACGTGCCTTGCCATCTTCTCAGCGGCCAAAGGCTGAGGCCTCCGGGAGCGGCAGGATGGGGGGCCCAGGAGCCGTGCTCCTTCGCGCATTCCCCGAGTGCAGCAAACGGGACAGCTGCCGGCTGGCAGAGGCCTCACGCACAGGCACTTTGCTGCTCACCGCTGCTGCGGCCCAGCACAGCTGCCAGGGCCTCCTTTGGCACCCCTGCTTACAGGGCCCCAAGGCATGGCCTTTAGTCACAACAAGCCTTCAGCCTGGCCCCACTTCTCATCGGCAGCTTTCCCTGAACGCGAGACAACACCAATGTGAAGCCATCCAGGCAAAAACTAATTTCAAAGTCTGTTCAACAAGCAAAAAAAGCAGGAGCACCTTAGAACAAAGCACTTCCTGGCAGCACACAGCCTTTCTCAGAAGCTCCACAGCACCTCAGCCCCGCTGCCTTCCTCAAGGCCAAGGCCTCAGCACCATTGCTCATATCATGCTGCAGCCTGAAAAAAGGCCAGGGGGGGATGCACCAGCACAAGCAGGGAGATCACACCTGCCCACAGGCTCCCCATGCTCACATCCCATGTCATCCCGCGGCTCTCTCACCTTCCAAAGACCTCTGAGGTCACGGGCTCTCACAGTGCCTCCATGGGGACATCCCACCTGTCTCTAAGTGCTAAGGAGCTCTTTTGCAACTGCCACTCCCTGCACTTCCAGGGGGACATGCCACGGCTCTCTCTATCTTCCTAAACAACACACACGACAAGGGCAATGCCAGGGCCTCAAGGGTAACATCCCGGCAATCTGCACGCTGCTAAGGAGCCACGCTGTCACAGCAACTCACAGGGCATCGCCTGTGACATTCCCTCCCTCTCCCTGCTGCTGGACAGCTGTGATGGCACAGGCACTCACCTCTGGCCCCTGCAGCCATTCCAGGCCTTTCCATGCTGCCAAAGCGCTCTGATGTCACAGACACGCACTGTGGCTTCATGGCCACATGCCAAGGCTCTCCAGGCTGCAAAAGAGGCCTTCAGCCACAGGCACTTACACAGGTGCCATGGGCACATCTTAGTGCTCCCTCTGCTCATAGGAACCCCGAGGTCACCAGATATCCTGGCGGCTCCATGGCCACATCCCCAGGCTCTCCAGGCTGCTCAAGAGCTCTGATCTCACCTGCACTCACACAAGCTCCTCGGGGACATCTCTCGCTGCTGTGCTGGCAGATTCACACAAAGCCTCCCAGAGCAGCCTGGCCACTGAGTCACGAGGGCCAGAGAGCAGCCCTTGGCTTTCTCAACTCCTTCTCAGAGACACGAGCCTTGGCGGCGGCTGCATCCAATCCCAGCCTCACACTGTCCCTGCTTTAAGTAACTCTGTCCCGCAGCACTTACAAATGGCCCATCTGATCTATTCCTAGAAAAGCAGGTCTTGCCTAACACAAATGATTCAACACAAACAACTCAATCCCAATTACTGACCACTCCATAGAAAAGCTAAACCTGCTCCTGGGAGGCTACACAGACTACAATGGAGTGCACTCGATGAAAACAATAGGAAAGCAGTCATATCTTACAGCAAGCAAAAAAACCCAATTCCCAAGTAGAGCTCCGTGGAACTCACCACACCAACACTCCTGGGCAGCTCTCTCTCCCTTCACCACCAAGAGTGCCCTTGCTTGCTGTCCACTTCCCCAGCACGAGCCCTCACACACTCCAAGGAGGAACACGCTAGAAAAACCTCCCCTAGGAAAGGGCACTGACTGCACATTGACACTCTCAAGGGACTGACTGTCAGGCAGACGCCTGCAACTCCCAGCAGCAGCTCATCTGCCAAATCTTTGCCTCACTAGCAGCACCTTCATGCAGGCTTCCTTGCCAGAAGGACTTTCAGCAGAATTCAACGCCAAAACAACACACGCTGGCCCTCTGAAAGACACCTGGAGACATTTGCAAATAGCACATGCTCCAAGTGCCTGCACCACGTTCCAAGGCAAAGCAGCCGGCCCAAAGCATCCTGCTACAACCTCCCAGGGGGCTCCCGACTGCTACACAGCACTCCGCTCAAAAGCACTCCCAGGCCTTCCAGCCTCACAGCCCACAGGCCTACAGCCTTCTGCAGAGCCCTGAGCTCACCTGCACTCACACACCTACCATGGGCACCTGCCACAGCTCTCCGGCCATGAGAGACAGACGTGTGCTCTCAGGCACTCACAGCCATTCCAAGCTGACATCCCAGGGCCCTTTCATCACATCAGGCACCGCTGCTGTGTCACAGCCACTCCCTGCGCTTCCACGGGGCCATCCCAGGGCTCTCGAGGCTCCTAAAGAACACTGAGGGCACACACAACCCCAGCGGCTCCATACGGACATCCCACGAGTCTCCCATTTGACAAACCTCTCTGCACCGAGATCACGGCCTTCAACAGCCTCTCAGGGCTGACAGCCCACCAGTCTCACGCTGCTAAGGTGCCGCCAGCTCACAGGCACTCACAGGGGCTCCATGGGGACATCCCTACACCCTCCATCCTCCTCAAGAGCTGGCAAGTCCCTGACACTCACACTTGCCCCCTGGCCACACTCCAGCCATCTCCAGGCTGCCAAAGAGCCACGAGGTCACATCTTGTCACAGGAACTCCCTGGGGACACGCCACAGCTATCCAGCTTTCAAAAGAACACTGAGCTCACAGGCCGTCCCAGGACAGCCGTAGGCACACGCCACGAGTCCGCACGCTGCCCAGAAGCCCTGGTGTCACAGGCACTCACTCACAGCACCTCGCTGCTGACATCCCAGGTGGCTCCACGCTGCTAAAGACATGTGATGGCACAGGCACTTGCACATCACTCCAAGAATCATAGGAAAACTATCGGCAAAGAAAGATTTCATGGAAAAGCCACAGCAGGACAAGCTTCCTTGCCAAGCTTCACTCTACTACTTACACCATGCTCAAAGCACAGCGAGGAAAAGCAACAAACAAAAATCCAGAGTCAATCAATCCAAAATGAAATCAAACCCAAATTATCTATGTCTGTCTGTCTGTCCGTGTGTGTGAGGCTGTGTCTCTAAAGAAGACAAAGGCTCAGCATAAGAAGAACATGGCTCAAAGGCTCAAGAGCACTTCCCTTAGGAGCACTTCAACTTGAGCAACATTTCACTTGATAACCCAAATTCAAATCAACTACTTAGGGCAGCAACAGCACTTAAGGGCATTGCAACTGAACTGGACTTCAACTACACAACACTTCACTTAGAACTGAGCTGAAACCCAAGACCTCAGCAAACGATCCACACAGCCCTTACCATAGCACTGCAGGAACTTCGAGACCTAACTTAGGCACAAACCTAAAGCACTTCTGAATCCACCAGAGCAGCCCCTCTCCCACATTGCAGACAGCGCATGCACACCTGCACTCCCACAAGCACACAAAGAGGCTCTACGAGGCAAAATTCCCCTCCAAGCTACTGAAATACTCCTCTCACGTGCCTTGCCATCTTCTCAGCGGCCAAAGGCTGAGGCCTCCGGGAGCGGCAGGATGGGGGGCCCAGGAGCCGTGCTCCTTCGCGCATCCCCCGAGTGCAGCAAACGGGACAGCTGCCGGCTGGCAGAGGCCCCACGCACAGGCACTTTGCTGCTCACCGCTGCTGCGGCCCAGCACAGCTGCCAGGGCCTCCTTTGGCACCCCTGCTTACAGGGCCCCAAGGCATGGCCTTTAGTCACAACAAGCCTTCAGCCTGGCCCCACTTCTCATCGGCAGCTTTCCCTGAACGCGAGACAACACCAATGTGAAGCCATCCAGGCAAAAACTAATTTCAAAGTCTGTTCAACAAGCAAAAAAAGCAGGAGCACCTTAGAACAAAGCACTTCCTGGCAGCACACAGCCTTTCTCAGAAGCTCCACAGCACCTCAGCCCCGCTGCCTTCCTCAAGGCCAAGGCCTCAGCACCATTGCTCATATCATGCTGCAGCCTGAAAAAAGGCCAGGGGGGGATGCACCAGCACAAGCAGGGAGATCACACCTGCCCACAGGCTCCCCATGCTCACATCCCATGTCATCCCGCGGCTCTCTCACCTTCCAAAGACCTCTGAGGTCACGGGCTCTCACAGTGCCTCCATGGGGACATCCCACCTGTCTCTAAGTGCTAAGGAGCTCTTTTGCAACTGCCACTCCCTGCACTTCCAGGGGGACATGCCACGGCTCTCTCTATCTTCCTAAACAACACACACGACAAGGGCAATGCCAGGGCCTCAAGGGTAACATCCCGGCAATCTGCACGCTGCTAAGGAGCCACGCTGTCACAGCAACTCACAGGGCATCGCCTGTGACATTCCCTCCCTCTCCCTGCTGCTGGACAGCTGTGATGGCACAGGCACTCACCTCTGGCCCCTGCAGCCATTCCAGGCCTTTCCATGCTGCCAAAGCGCTCTGATGTCACAGACACGCACTGTGGCTTCATGGCCACATGCCAAGGCTCTCCAGGCTGCAAAAGAGGCCTTCAGCCACAGGCACTTACACAGGTGCCATGGGCACATCTTAGTGCTCCCTCTGCTCATAGGAACCCCGAGGTCACCAGATATCCTGGCGGCTCCATGGCCACATCCCCAGGCTCTCCAGGCTGCTCAAGAGCTCTGATCTCACCTGCACTCACACAAGCTCCTCGGGGACATCTCTCGCTGCTGTGCTGGCAGATTCACACAAAGCCTCCCAGAGCAGCCTGGCCACTGAGTCACGAGGGCCAGAGAGCAGCCCTTGGCTTTCTCAACTCCTTCTCAGAGACACGAGCCTTGGCGGCGGCTGCATCCAATCCCAGCCTCACACTGTCCCTGCTTTAAGTAACTCTGTCCCGCAGCACTTACAAATGGCCCATCTGATCTATTCCTAGAAAAGCAGGTCTTGCCTAACACAAATGATTCAACACAAACAACTCAATCCCAATTACTGACCACTCCATAGAAAAGCTAAACCTGCTCCTGGGAGGCTACACAGACTACAATGGAGTGCACTCGATGAAAACAATAGGAAAGCAGTCATATCTTACAGCAAGCAAAAAAACCCAATTCCCAAGTAGAGCTCCGTGGAACTCACCACACCAACACTCCTGGGCAGCTCTCTCTCCCTTCACCACCAAGAGTGCCCTTGCTTGCTGTCCACTTCCCCAGCACGAGCCCTCACACACTCCAAGGAGGAACACGCTAGAAAAACCTCCCCTAGGAAAGGGCACTGACTGCACATTGACACTCTCAAGGGACTGACTGTCAGGCAGACGCCTGCAACTCCCAGCAGCAGCTCATCTGCCAAATCTTTGCCTCACTAGCAGCACCTTCATGCAGGCTTCCTTGCCAGAAGGACTTTCAGCAGAATTCAACGCCAAAACAACACACGCTGGCCCTCTGAAAGACACCTGGAGACATTTGCAAATAGCACATGCTCCAAGTGCCTGCACCACGTTCCAAGGCAAAGCAGCCGGCCCAAAGCATCCTGCTACAACCTCCCAGGGGGCTCCCGACTGCTACACAGCACTCCGCTCAAAAGCACTCCCAGGCCTTCCAGCCTCACAGCCCACAGGCCTACAGCCTTCTGCAGAGCCCTGAGCTCACCTGCACTCACACACCTACCATGGGCACCTGCCACAGCTCTCCGGCCATGAGAGACAGACGTGTGCTCTCAGGCACTCACAGCCATTCCAAGCTGACATCCCAGGGCCCTTTCATCACATCAGGCACCGCTGCTGTGTCACAGCCACTCCCTGCGCTTCCACGGGGCCATCCCAGGGCTCTCGAGGCTCCTAAAGAACACTGAGGGCACACACAACCCCAGCGGCTCCATACGGACATCCCACGAGTCTCCCATTTGACAAACCTCTCTGCACCGAGATCACGGCCTTCAACAGCCTCTCAGGGCTGACAGCCCACCAGTCTCACGCTGCTAAGGTGCCGCCAGCTCACAGGCACTCACAGGGGCTCCATGGGGACATCCCTACACCCTCCATCCTCCTCAAGAGCTGGCAAGTCCCTGACACTCACACTTGCCCCCTGGCCACACTCCAGCCATCTCCAGGCTGCCAAAGAGCCACGAGGTCACATCTTGTCACAGGAACTCCCTGGGGACACGCCACAGCTATCCAGCTTTCAAAAGAACACTGAGCTCACAGGCCGTCCCAGGACAGCCGTAGGCACACGCCACGAGTCCGCACGCTGCCCAGAAGCCCTGGTGTCACAGGCACTCACTCACAGCACCTCGCTGCTGACATCCCAGGTGGCTCCACGCTGCTAAAGACATGTGATGGCACAGGCACTTGCACATCACTCCAAGAATCATAGGAAAACTATCGGCAAAGAAAGATTTCATGGAAAAGCCACAGCAGGACAAGCTTCCTTGCCAAGCTTCACTCTACTACTTACACCATGCTCAAAGCACAGCGAGGAAAAGCAACAAACAAAAATCCAGAGTCAATCAATCCAAAATGAAATCAAACCCAAATTATCTATGTCTGTCTGTCTGTCCGTGTGTGTGAGGCTGTGTCTCTAAAGAAGACAAAGGCTCAGCATAAGAAGAACATGGCTCAAAGGCTCAAGAGCACTTCCCTTAGGAGCACTTCAACTTGAGCAACATTTCACTTGATAACCCAAATTCAAATCAACTACTTAGGGCAGCAACAGCACTTAAGGGCATTGCAACTGAACTGGACTTCAACTACACAACACTTCACTTAGAACTGAGCTGAAACCCAAGACCTCAGCAAACGATCCACACAGCCCTTACCATAGCACTGCAGGAACTTCGAGACCTAACTTAGGCACAAACCTAAAGCACTTCTGAATCCACCAGAGCAGCCCCTCTCCCACATTGCAGACAGCGCATGCACACCTGCACTCCCACAAGCACACAAAGAGGCTCTACGAGGCAAAATTCCCCTCCAAGCTACTGAAATACTCCTCTCACGTGCCTTGCCATCTTCTCAGCGGCCAAAGGCTGAGGCCTCCGGGAGCGGCAGGATGGGGGGCCCAGGAGCCGTGCTCCTTCGCGCATCCCCCGAGTGCAGCAAACGGGACAGCTGCCGGCTGGCAGAGGCCCCACGCACAGGCACTTTGCTGCTCACCGCTGCTGCGGCCCAGCACAGCTGCCAGGGCCTCCTTTGGCACCCCTGCTTACAGGGCCCCAAGGCATGGCCTTTAGTCACAACAAGCCTTCAGCCTGGCCCCACTTCTCATCGGCAGCTTTCCCTGAACGCGGGACAACACCAATGTGATGCCATCCAGGCAAAAACTAATTTCAAAGTCTGTTCAACAAGCAAAAAAAGCAGGAGCACCTTAGAACACAGCACTTCCTGGCAGCACACAGCCTTTCTCAGAAGCTCCACAGCACCTCAGCCCCGCTGCCTTCCTCAAGGCCAAGGCCTCAGCACCATTGCTCATATCATGCTGCAGCCTGAAAAAAGGCCAGGGGGGGATGCACCAGCACAAGCAGGGAGATCACACCTGCCCACAGGCTCCCCATGCTCACATCCCATGGCATCCCGCGGCTCTCTCACCTTCCAAAGACCTCTGAGGTCACGGGCTCTCACAGTGCCTCCATGGGGACATCCCACCTGTCTCTAAGTGCTAAGGAGCTCTTTTGCAACTGCCACTCCCTGCCCTTCCAGGGGGACATGCCACGGCTCTCTCTATCTTCCTAAACAACACACACGACAAGGGCAATGCCAGGGCCTCAAGGGTAACATCCCGGCAATCTGCACGCTGCTAAGGAGCCACGCTGTCACAGCAACTCACAGGGCATCGCCTGTGACATTCCCTCCCTCTCCCTGCTGCTGGACAGCTGTGATGGCACAGGCACTCACCTCTGGCCCCTGCAGCCATTCCAGGCCTTTCCATGCTGCCAAAGCGCTCTGATGTCACAGACACGCACTGTGGCTTCATGGCCACATGCCAAGGCTCTCCAGGCTGCAAAAGAGGCCTTCAGCCACAGGCACTTACACAGGTGCCATGGGCACATCTTAGTGCTCCCTCTGCTCATAGGAACCCCGAGGTCACCAGATATCCTGGCGGCTCCATGGCCACATCCCCAGGCTCTCCAGGCTGCTCAAGAGCTCTGATCTCACCTGCACTCACACAAGCTCCTCGGGGACATCTCTCGCTGCTGTGCTGGCAGATTCACACAAAGCCTCCCAGAGCAGCCTGGCCACTGAGTCACGAGGGCCAGAGAGCAGCCCTTGGCTTTCTCAACTCCTTCTCAGAGACACGAGCCTTGGCGGTGGCTGCATCCAATCCCAGCCTCACACTGTCCCTGCTTTAAGTAACTCTGTCCCGCAGCACTTACAAATGGCCCATCTGATCTATTCCTAGAAAAGCAGGTCTTCCCTAACACAAATGATTCAACACAAACAACTCAATCCCAATTACTGACCACTCCATAGAAAAGCTAAACCTGCTCCTGGGAGGCTACACAGACTACAATGGAGTGCACTCGATGAAAACAATAGGAAAGCAGTCATATCTTACAGCAAGCAAAAAAACCCAATTCCCAAGTAGAGCTCCATGGAACTCACCACACCAACACTCCTGGGCAGCTCTCTCTCCCTTCACCACCAAGAGTGCCCTTGCTTGCTGTCCACTTCCCCAGCACGAGCCCTCACACACTCCAAGGAGGAACACGCTAGAAAAACCTCCCCTAGGAAAGGGCACTGACTGCACATTGACACTCTCAAGGGACTGACTGTCAGGCAGACGCCTGCAACTCCCAGCAGCAGCTCATCTGCCAAATCTTTGCCTCACTAGCAGCACCTTCATGCAGGCTTCCTTGCCAGAAGGACTTTCAGCAGAATTCAACGCCAAAACAACACACGCTGGCCCTCTGAAAGACACCTGGAGACATTTGCAAATAGCACATGCTCCAAGTGCCTGCACCACGTTCCAAGGCAAAGCAGCCGGCCCAAAGCATCCTGCTACAACCTCCCAGGGGGCTCCCGACTGCTACACAGCACTCCGCTCAAAAGCACTCCCAGGCCTTCCAGCCTCACAGCCCACAGGCCTACAGCCTTCTGCAGAGCCCTGAGCTCACCTGCACTCACACACCTACCATGGGCACCTGCCACAGCTCTCCGGCCATGAGAGACAGACGTGTGCTCTCAGGCACTCACAGCCATTCCAAGCTGACATCCCAGGGCCCTTTCATCACATCAGGCACCGCTGCTGTGTCACAGCCACTCCCTGCGCTTCCACAGGGCCATCCCAGGGCTCTCGAGGCTCCTCAAGAACACTGAGGGCACACACAACCCCAGCGGCTCCATACGGACATCCCACGAGTCTCCCATTTGACAAACCTCTCTGCACCGACATCACGGCCTTCAACAGCCTCTCAGGGCTGACAGCCCACCAGTCTCACGCTGCTAAGGTGCCGCCAGCTCACAGGCACTCACAGGGGCTCCATGGGGACATCCCTACACCCTCCATCCTCCTCAAGAGCTGGCAAGTCCCTGACACTCACACTTGCCCCCTGGCCACACTCCAGCCATCTCCAGGCTGCCAAAGAGCCACGAGGTCACATCTTGTCACAGGAACTCCCTGGGGACACGCCACAGCTATCCAGCTTTCAAAAGAACACTGAGCTCACAGGCCGTCCCAGGACAGCCGTAGGCACACGCCACGAGTCCGCACGCTGCCCAGAAGCCCTGGTGTCACAGGCACTCACTCACAGCACCTCGGTGCTGACATCCCAGGTGGCTCCACGCTGCTAAAGACATGTGATGGCACAGGCACTTGCACATCACTCCAAGAATCATAGGAAAACTATCGGCAAAGAAAGATTTCATGGAAAAGCCACAGCAGGACAAGCTTCCTTGCCAAGCTTCACTCTACTACTTACACCATGCTCAAAGCACAGCGAGGAAAAGCAACAAACAAAAATCCAGAGTCAATCAATCCAAAATGAAATCAAACCCAAATTATCTATGTCTGTCTGTCTGTCCGTGTGTGTGAGGCTGTGTCTCTAAAGAAGACAAAGGCTCAGCATAAGAAGAACATGGCTCAAAGGCTCAAGAGCACTTCCCTTAGGAGCACTTCAACTTGAGCAACATTTCACTTGATAACCCAAATTCAAATCAACAACTTAGGGCAGCAACAGCACTTAAGGGCATTGCAACTGAACTGGACTTCAACTACACAACACTTCACTTAGAACTGAGCTGAAACCCAAGACCTCAGCAAACGATCCACACAGCCCTTACCATAGCACTGCAGGAACTTCGAGACCTAACTTAGGCACAAACCTAAAGCACTTCTGAATCCACCAGAGCAGCCCCTCTCCCACATTGCAGACAGCGCATGCACACCTGCACTCCCACAAGCACACAAAGAGGCTCTACGAGGCAAAATTCCCCTCCAAGCTACTGAAATACTCCTCTCACGTGCCTTGCCATCTTCTCAGCGGCCAAAGGCTGAGGCCTCCGGGAGCGGCAGGATGGGGGGCCCAGGAGCCGTGCTCCTTCGCGCATCCCCCGAGTGCAGCAAACGGGACAGCTGCCGGCTGGCAGAGGCCCCACGCACAGGCACTTTGCTGCTCACCGCTGCTGCGGCCCAGCACAGCTGCCAGGGCCTCCTTTGGCACCCCTGCTTACAGGGCCCCAAGGCATGGCCTTTAGTCACAACAAGCCTTCAGCCTGGCCCCACTTCTCATCGGCAGCTTTCCCTGAACGCGGGACAACACCAATGTGATGCCATCCAGGCAAAAACTAATTTCAAAGTCTGTTCAACAAGCAAAAAAAGCAGGAGCACCTTAGAACACAGCACTTCCTGGCAGCACACAGCCTTTCTCAGAAGCTCCACAGCACCTCAGCCCCGCTGCCTTCCTCAAGGCCAAGGCCTCAGCACCATTGCTCATATCATGCTGCAGCCTGAAAAAAGGCCAGGGGGGGATGCACCAGCACAAGCAGGGAGATCACACCTGCCCACAGGCTCCCCATGCTCACATCCCATGTCATCCCGCGGCTCTCTCACCTTCCAAAGACCTCTGAGGTCACGGGCTCTCACAGTGCCTCCATGGGGACATCCCACCTGTCTCTAAGTGCTAAGGAGCTCTTTTGCAACTGCCACTCCCTGCCCTTCCAGGGGGACATGCCACGGCTCTCTCTATCTTCCTAAACAACACACACGACAAGGGCAATGCCAGGGCCTCAAGGGTAACATCCCGGCAATCTGCACGCTGCTAAGGAGCCACGCTGTCACAGCAACTCACAGGGCATCGCCTGTGACGTTCCCTCCCTCTCCCTGCTGCTGGACAGCTGTGATGGCACAGGCACTCACCTCTGGCCCCTGCAGCCATTCCAGGCCTTTCCATGCTGCCAAAGCGCTCTGATGTCACAGACACGCACTGTGGCTTCATGGCCACATGCCAAGGCTCTCCAGGCTGCAAAAGAGGCCTTCAGCCACAGGCACTTACACAGGTGCCATGGGCACATCTTAGTGCTCCCTCTGCTCATAGGAACCCCGAGGTCACCAGATATCCTGGCGGCTCCATGGCCACATCCCCAGGCTCTCCAGGCTGCTCAAGAGCTCTGATCTCACCTGCACTCACACAAGCTCCTCAGGGACATCTCTCGCTGCTGTGCTGGCAGATTCACACAAAGCCTCCCAGAGCAGCCTGGCCACTGGGTCACGAGGGCCAGAGAGCAGCCCTTGGCTTTCTCAACTCCTTCTCAGAGACACGAGCCTTGGCGGCGGCTGCATCCAATCCCAGCCTCACACTGTCCCTGCTTTAAGTAACTCTGTCCCGCAGCACTTACAAATGGCCCATCTGATCTATTCCTAGAAAAGCAGTTCTTCCCTAACACTAAGGATTCAACACAAACAACTCAATCCCAATTACTGACCACTCCATAGAAAAGCTAAACCTGCTCCTGGGAGGCTACACAGACTACAATGGAGTGCACTCGATGAAAACAATAGGAAAGCAGTCATATCTTACAGCAAGCAAAAAAACCCAATTCCCAAGTAGAGCTCCATGGAACTCACCACACCAACACTCCTGGGCAGCTCTCTCTCCCTTCACCACCAAGAGTGCCCTTGCTTGCTGTCCACTTCCCCAGCACGAGCCCTCACACAATCCAAGGAGGAACACGCTAGAAAAACCTCCCCTAGGAAAGGGCACTGACTGCACATTGACACTCTCAAGGGACTGACTGTCAGGCAGACGCCTGCAACTCCCAGCAGCAGCTCATCTGCCAAATCTTTGCCTCACTAGCAGCACCTTCATGCAGGCTTCCTTGCCAGAAGGACTTTCAGCAGAATTCAACGCCAAAACAACACACGCTGGCCCTCTGAAAGACACCTGGAGACATTTGCAAATAGCACATGATCCAAGTGCCTGCACCACGTTCCAAGGCAAAGCAGCCGGCCCAAAGCATCCTGCTACAACCTCCCAGGCGGCTCCCGACTGCTACACAGCACTCCGCTCAAAAGCACTCCCAGGCCTTCCAGCCTCACAGCCCACAGGCCTACAGCCTTCTGCAGAGCCCTGAGCTCACCTGCACTCACACACCTACCATGGGCACCTGCCACAGCTCTCCGGCCATGAGAGACAGACGTGTGCTCTCAGGCACTCACAGCCATTCCAAGCTGACATCCCAGGGCCCTTTCATCACATCAGGCACCGCTGCTGTGTCACAGCCACTCCCTGCGCTTCCACGGGGCCATCCCAGGGCTCTCGAGGCTCCTAAAGAACACTGAGGGCACACACAACCCCAGCGGCTCCATACAGACATCCCACGAGTCTGCCATTTCACAAACCTCTCTGCACCGAGATCACGGCCTTCAACAGCCTCTCAGGGCTGACAGCCCACCAGTCTCACGCTGCTAAGGTGCCGCCAGCTCACAGGCACTCACAGGGGCTCCATGGGGACATCCCTACACCCTCCATCCTCCTCAAGAGCTGGCAAGTCCCTGACACTCACACTTGCCCCCTGGCCACACTCCAGCCATCTCCAGGCTGCCAAAGAGCCACGAGGTCACATCTTGTCACAGGAACTCCCTGGGGACACGCCACAGCTATCCAGCTTTCAAAAGAACACTGAGCTCACAGGCCGTCCCAGGACAGCCGTAGGCACACGCCACGAGTCTGCACGCTGCCCAGAAGCCCTGGTGTCACAGGCACTCACTCACAGCACCTCGCTGCTGACATCCCAGGTGGCTCCACGCTGCTAAAGACATGTGATGGCACAGGCACTTGCACATCACTCCAAGAATCATAGGAAAACTATCGGCAAAGAAAGATTTCATGGAAAAGCCACAGCAGGACAAGCTTCCTTGCCAAGCTTCACTCTACTACTTACACCATGCTCAAAGCACAGCGAGGAAAAGCAACAAACAAAAATCAAGAGTCAATCAATCCAAAATGAAATCAAACCCAAATTATCTATGTCTGTCTGTCTGTCCGTGTGTGTGAGGCTGTGTCTCTAAAGAAGACAAAGGCTCAGCATAAGAAGAACATGGCTCAAAGGCTCAAGAGCACTTCCCTTAGGAGCACTTCAACTTGAGCAACATTTCACTTGATAACCCAAATTCAAATCAACAACTTAGGGCAGCAACAGCACTTAAGGGCATTGCAACTGAACTGGACTTCAACTACACAACACTTCACTTAGAACTGAGCTGAAACCCAAGACCTCAGCAAACGATCCACACAGCCCTTACCATAGCACTGCAGGAACTTCGAGACCTAACTTAGGCACAAACCTAAAGCACTTCTGAATCCACCAGAGCAGCCCCTCTCCCACATTGCAGACAGCGCATGCACACCTGCACTCCCACAAGCACACAAAGAGGCTCTACGAGGCAAAATTCCCCTCCAAGCTACTGAAATACTCCTCTCACGTGCCTTGCCATCTTCTCAGCGGCCAAAGGCTGAGGCCTCCGGGAGCGGCAGGATGGGGGGCCCAGGAGCCGTGCTCCTTCGCGCATCCCCCGAGTGCAGCAAACGGGACAGCTGCCGGCTGGCAGAGGCCCCACGCACAGGCACTTTGCTGCTCACCGCTGCTGCGGCCCAGCACAGCTGCCAGGGCCTCCTTTGGCACCCCTGCTTACAGGGCCCCAAGGCATGGCCTTCAGTCACAACAAGCCTTCAGCCTGGCCCCACTTCTCATCGGCAGCTTTCCCTGAACGCGGGACAACACCAATGTGATGCCATCCAGGCAAAAACTAATTTCAAAGTCTGTTCAACAAGCAAAAAAAGCAGGAGCACCTTAGAACACAGCACTTCCTGGCAGCACACAGCCTTTCTCAGAAGCTCCACAGCACCTCAGCCCCGCTGCCTTCCTCAAGGCCAAGGCCTCAGCACCATTGCTCATATCATGCTGCAGCCTGAAAAAAGGCCAGGGGGGGATGCACCAGCACAAGCAGGGAGATCACACCTGCCCACAGGCTCCCCATGCTCACATCCCATGTCATCCCGTGGCTCTCTCACCTTCCAAAGACCTCTGAGGTCACGGGCTCTCACAGTGCCTCCATGGGGACATCCCACCTGTCTCTAAGTGCTAAGGAGCTCTTTTGCAACTGCCACTCCCTGCCCTTCCAGGGGGACATGCCACGGCTCTCTCTATCTTCCTAAACAACACACACGACAAGGGCAATGCCAGGGCCTCAAGGGTAACATCCTGGCAATCTGCACGCTGCTAAGGAGCCACGCTGTCACAGCAACTCACAGGGCATCGCCTGTGACATTCCCTCCCTCTCCCTGCTGCTGGACAGCTGTGATGTCACAGGCACTCACCTCTGGCCCCTGCAGCCATTCCAGGCCTTTCCATGCTGCCAAAGCGCTCTGATGTCACAGACACGCACTGTGGCTTCATGGCCACATGCCAAGGCTCTCCAGGCTGCAAAAGAGGCCTTCAGCCACAGGCACTTACACAGGTGCCATGGGCACATCTTAGTGCTCCCTCTGCTCATAGGAACCCCGAGGTCACCAGATATCCTGGCGGCTCCATGGCCACATCCCCAGGCTCTCCAGGCTGCTCAAGAGCTCTGATCTCACCTGCACTCACACAAGCTCCTCGGGGACATCTCTCGCTGCTGTGCTGGCAGATTCACACAAAGCCTCCCAGAGCA
>JAWUZG010000668.1:0-2500 GCA_036785705.1 Acanthornis magna
TGAATACATGAATATAATCCAGAATTCTTAGTCTGGGAAAAATATTAATTTTAACAAAATCAAACCTTTTTTTCCGCTTCCCTATATACATATTACAATAGCTTCTTTCTCCGTAACAGAACGCAAAAGAAAGCAAATACTTCTCTCAACGTGGTAGTACTAGAACCCAGAGTTGGGAAATATTTATGTTTTTATCCACACAGTGCCATCACTGTGAAACAAAGAAAAGGAGAAAGAGAATCTTCCCATGAATCTGCCCAAAGTTCTCCCTCCTCAGCTGCACAAAGAACACAGACAAAAACAAACAAGCAAACCACACCTGTGGCTGGAAGCAGCTCAAGCATTCAGGGTATTCAGGAGTGAAGTGAAAAATCTGATCCTGAGTTTGCACACTGAATTATATATATTTCTGCCAAACGCTCTCCTCTCGTAGAGCCTTCAGGCTTTGAATCTGGTAGTGAAACTCATTGATGCAAAGGTGCAACCGGATTTTGAAATTGGTGCAGCCTATGGTGAAATACAGTGATTGAAGCTCTGGGTTTGAGCTTCTGTGAAATGACATCTGTCCCTTTGAGATTTCTCACTTTGGGCATGTAAACACATGATAAAGATAAAAATAAAGGAAAACAATTCTTCTGGAGAAAAATAAGGCAAGAGTGGGAATCTTTCCAGTGTAAAGAGGAATCCCTCTTGGTGCAACTTTAAGAGAGATAAAACCATTCCACTCTTTGCCACATTTGCTTAAGCCTTAAATTCACCACATCAAATCCCACCTCAGCCTTGACCCATTCATTTTCTTCTCATTTTTTGTTGCCATAGGTAAAGGACAGAGGCCTAATTCTGACAAATCTAACACCGCCGTGGTTTAATCAATAAGGTTTAATCAATCACTGTCCATTCATTCGGGGTTCAAATTATTGCTGGTTCCTTCCAATTCCTCATTAACCTCTGTTCTCCCTGAATTTCCTCATTAAGAGATTGTTCATCCAAGCGGATCTCAACCCTTTCCTTGAAAGCACTTTCCCAGGGATGGGAACTCTGCACTGGGCAGCTGCTTTGGTCTAAATCTCCAGAATTTTCTCTCTTCAAGTTCTCCGCCTCATCCCCTCACCTCGGAGGTGTCTTACAGCTCCCAGTGCTTGAAACTTCAAATCCTTCTTCAGTACCCAATTTTTGTCAAAGAAACAGTCACATCCAGTCCCAGGCACTGGAAAAATTTCTCCATCTCCCACAGGACTTGAACTACACCCCCAAACATTTATTTGGGCAGCCCCATCTGTACAGCCCAGCTTCTGCAGCTCCTCGTGTGCGCTGCTTTTCCTGCTTGGATGCAGGTGTTCCTCCTCCTCGTACCCTCAAAAACCTCTCTAATCCTTCTTTTCCATCCCAGGTGCCACCAGCGATGTGGACGGTGTGGCTCCTGTGACACTGCCACCACCAGCCCCCAGCAGGGACCAAAGCCCAGGAGGTGCCAAAACGCTCCATCCCGGAATGCCAGAGCTGCCACATGACATTCCACACCAAAGATTTTTGTAAAACCACACAGTTTTGTCACCATCTGAGCAGGGGTGCCCGGCAGGAGCCAAGCAAACCCCAGATGGGTGTCAGGTGTGTGAGAGTGCATTGATCAGAGCTCCAGACTCCCCTCACCATCAAAGTCAGGGAAGTGCCTCCTCTGGCTGCTCAGGCCAGGGATCCAGGGCACAGGTAAGCCATTAATGCTCTGTTATGAAACGGGGATGAGCCCTCATCTGGAGCAGCCTTTGCTGCTGAGCCATGTGTGCTCAGAGAGGAGCTGAGGCTGGGCTGGATGGCTGGGACAAGCGGGGAGGGCCAGGGAATATGGGAATACAGAGGATATGGGAAAGGCTTGCTTGGCATATCAAAGGGAGGGAGAGGGACTGATCTCCAAAAATGCACCCGTGGGTGAACCCTGGGGAGGAAGAATGGCTGTCAGGCTAAAACACAGCACTGGCACAGCAACAGAAGTGTGTAAACCTCATGGAATTGCACAGCTTCCTGCCAAGGGCAGCGCGGGGACAGCGCCGGTCCTGCTCCCCAAGAGAGGGACAGGGACAGGGAATGGCTGGACATGGGCCAGAGCAGGTCAGGCTGCAGATCAGGGGAAAGGTTCTTCCCCAGAGGGTGCTGGGCACTGCCCAGGCTCCCAGGGAATGGGCACTGCCCCGAGGCTGCCACAGCTCAGGAGCGTTGGACAGTGCTGCCAGGGATGGGACAGGGGAAGGGTTGTGGGTGTCTGGGCAGGGACAGTGGGGGGACTGGGTGATCCCTGTGGGTAACTTCAGCTCAGAGTATTCTATTCTATTCTATTCTATTCTATTCTATTCTATCTATTCTATTCTATTCTATTCTATTCTATCTATTCTATTCTATTCTATCTATTCTATCTATTCTATTCTATTCTATTCTGTTCTGTTCTGTTTCTATTCTATTCTATTCTATTCTATTCATTTTTCTATTCTATTCTATTCTATTCTAT
>JAWUZG010000668.1:7500-57241 GCA_036785705.1 Acanthornis magna
CCTGGGCAGCTGCTCCAGGGCTCTGCCCCTCCATGGAAAGTTCTTCCTCATGTGGAGGTGGAATTTGTGTTTTATTTGATGGCCACTGCTCCTCGTGCTGTCCCTCTGAGCAGAGCGTGGCCCATCCTCTGCCCCCAGGGGACAAACGAGATCCCTGTGGATTTCCTAGAGATCATTCAAAGCCCAGAACCACTTCCCTCAGCACAGGGACTGCTGACCTGGCTTTCCGTCAGGGACGACGTGAAAAATCCATGTTCCGCCAAGGAAGGCTGTTTTAAAGAGGAGAGAGGAGCGTGACTGACCTGGGAGAGGCTGCAGCTTTTTTCCAGCAGCGTGGGGGTGTGAGGGGTGGACAATATTCCTGCTGTGTGCTTGGGGCACAGCACAAGGCCTGATGGCACTCCAGCAAAAATTGCACTCCAGCAAAAATGGCATTTGCACCGAAAAGGACAGCGTGGCAGCCATAGGGCTTTAATCATGCAACAGCTGGGATGCATTTTAAACAAGCTCCTCCAAAATTCACATATCCCACAGGTTTTAACCCCAAACCCCCCAAATCCAGGTGCTCCAAGTACCTGCTGTGAATTTTCACCTGCATCTGCTCCCCATCTCTCCCTATACTCCCTCTTTATTGCTGATGAATTCCTTTTGTATGTAGTCCTAAAATAATTTTTTTTTTTTTAAATAATATGAATTATCGGAGAATGTATGGTTTAAGACGACTAAACTGTGCCCAACTGTTGGTGTTTTTTCTCTAATTGGAGAAGATTCAACTCCTTACACCTTGGAATGGGTTAAAAAAGTCTGTGCCAACTTTCTGTTTGATCTGGTCCAAACAGAAGCTGCCTTGAAGGGCAAAGATCTCCCCAAATCCACAGTAAAAATACAAAAGCCTCTGCAGCTTGTGGCACAGAGGAAGTTCGATTAGCTGAAATGGCCTTGACACAAAGCTTGACCTCACATCTTTACATCTGCAGCCGAACCTGTTCACCTCTGGAACAAAGAGTGCTGCTCCACAGATCCAGCACATATTTATTTAAACCGGATTTATTCAGGTTGAAGTACATCTGCCTAGATGAAATTTGATAGAACTAAAAATTAAACGTGTTCTAAATCAAAACAGCTTTCATTGAGAGGACTGCAGAAACGCAGTCACTGTGGTTCTGCCAACAGGTCCACATCGGAGACCTAACATTTGTCAATTTAGATTTGAGAGAAGTCCATGAATTAACCAGAAAATCAGTTTCTTTGGGGTCTACATTTACACTGAGTTCAGCAAGTGTCAAAATCATGTGAGCAGTGAGGTTTTCATCAGCCAAGCCTTGAGAAATTTAAGAAATATTGATTTGTACCTAAGAGGGAGGCAGTAAGAGAAGAAATAGCAGGTGAAGCTGTTGCTTTTCGGTCTTTCTGCTCTTTTAGCACTGATGCTGAAATGTTTCAATTCCAAGTAGGCTGCTTCCAACAGGAGCTCCAGGTTGCCAAAAGAACTCACAGTTTTTTAGTTGCTTTGATGTAGAAAGAGCACGAGATCTCTCAGTTGCTTAGAGTTCAAAATAAAGATTCTTTAATCGTTTAGATTTGAAAAATTTTTGTTCCAGTTTGTCTCTGAAATGAAAAGCTAAAAGTATCCTGCAGATGCCTGAAGTTTGCCAAAGTTCTTCGTTTCCAAAGCTAGCGCAGAAGGTCTGCGCACTCACCTTCTGGAAAGAGCTCCTGCCCACTCAATTTTCCATAAATCCTGCGTGGAATTGCTGTGCTCTCTGGTGTTTCATAACAATAAATAAAATAACAATTTCATTTTGACAAGGGATGCTGCGGTTAATGCTCCCCGATCACCTCAGGGCTCTCTTCACCCTGCAGAGCTCTTTGGTGGTGCAGGGTCAGAGAGTCAGTCAGGGAAACCTCAAACAGCTCTTTCCTCCTCAATCTTCCCTGGAGTCCTGGAAAAATTGACAGGGGACTATAATAAAGGTGCAGGAGAGGGAAATTTATGCAAGATACGGCAGATCATTCTGATGCAGTGCATTCTGAATTCCAGCTCCCTGTGCCAGGAAGGGCAAGGCTGGGCCACAGCTGTAAAATGAAATGATAGTAATGAGGCCAGGGATAATCCATCTCCTGCCTAACACATCGCCTGTCTCCCACCAACCAGGAGTGAAATCAGACCTGTAATTTGCAGAATTAGCCAGAAAACAGTGCACAGTGCAAAACAGGGTCAGTGTCAGACACAGACTCAAAGGAGGGAGCATCCTCACACTGATCCAAGATGGAAAATGCAGCAACATCTCCTGGGGGCCTTCTAGCCATTCTCTGGAAAAGTGGTCTGGATTTGCCACTCTCGAGGTCTGTCCTGTTCCCACATCCCTGCAGGACACCTGGCTGTGGCACTCCGTGCCCTGGGCTGGGGATGAGGCAGGCATTGAGCACAGCTTGGGCTCCATGGGCTGGGAGGGATTTCCCAACCTAAATGGTTCTGTGATTTTGAATAAAATTCATTGCCCCGGCCCTCTCCACCCTGGGACTCCCTTGTGCCATCCTGAACCACAAATGTGCATGTCAGAAATAAATTCAGCTGAGTGGTCTGGGAGATGCAGCCCTTACACCCTGCGGACTGACTCCATCTCCTCGGATTAAAGGGCTCATCTGAGAAAATGCCACCGCTTTGGCCGGTTTTGCATCTCGGAATAATAAAAAATCTGAACCTATTCCTGCTCAGATGTCCATGGTAAATGGTGTATTTTGGTGTATAAACTGCCCCTCCTCTGGGCAGTTTCTCCTGCCACACCCCAGGCCCTTTCTGCCACACCACAGCCTCCTCTGATCTCCTCTCCAGCAGATGGAGTCAACACCACCAGGTTCCCAGGATGCAGGAGGAAAAACATTTCCCACATCTTTAACTGGGATCAGGGTGGGACTGTAGGGGAGCTGAGTCTCCCCAAGCACCTGCTTCCCCTCATTAAATAAATAGATTATTGCCTTCCCCAGCCTGGCAGGGCTCATCACAGCCAGCCCTGCCCTGACCCTCTCCTGGAGGAGCGAGAAGCACCCGAGGCTGGTCCTGCTCCTCTGCCTCACATCAGCGAGCGCAGGGCTGTGGAAATCTCTTCTGACAGCCACGGGAGCCCAGGGGGGAAGGACAGACCCCAAGGAATACATCTGCCAGGGGAGGCAGCAGTGCTTGTTGAGGATAAAACTTCCCGGAGTTCAGAAGAGGTTGGGAGGAGGAGGAGAGGGAGGAGAGCAGGGAGAAGATGGAAGAGGTTCCTTGTGGTGCCCCAGAGGGGTTCTGGGGGTGTCACAGGTGAGCAGCCACGGAAAAGGTCAGGTAGGAGCCGTGAGAGAGGGACAGGGGCAGAGCCAGCAGAGCGAAGGGTGTCACCAGCCCTGTGTGACCCCAGAGCCCTGGGGACAGGGCCATGGTTGCTCCCGGGGCTCACTGGGCAGGTGACAATCCTCCTGAGTGACAGCAGCAGGGCAGGATCGCATTGCAGGGGGCAAGCTGAGCCAGGCAGAGAGGAGGGAGATGGGCAGAGAACACAGAGAAAGTTTCCCAAAGATGGAGCCAGAGGCTCCTGTCCCTGCTGCAGGGACCACAGGTCGCTGGGGTCACCGCAGCTCCCACCTGGCCACAGACCCCCTGGACATCTGAGAAAGGAGTGGTCAATAGGTAACTGAAGTTAACTACCGAGAGACAGAATATGTGAATTCTAAACCTAGAAAAACAACATTCCCTTTATTTTGTGGGGACAAGAATCTCTTTGAGGCCAGAACAGAAACCCTGAATCACCCACCAAGGACCGCCCACGCTCCAGAGAGAAAGGTGAAAAGTGCACTCTGATGAAGACTACAGATCTTCATCACAAGAAGATCCCCAAAAACCACCAGGACACACAGCGCATGCGTGACACACATGTTAATGATAGTAATGATTGCCAAGAAATGATTTCTATAACCACTCCTATCCCGGGGAATGTGATGAATATTCATGAATGTTACCCATAATATTGTGTGTTGCCAGTGCCGGGGTGTGTGTGAGACCCCCCTCTTTGGGGTGGGTCTCACCCTCCCTAATTCCCCAAATCGGAATTTCCTATCAGAACAACAGAATGGAGGTGGTCCAAACACAGCTGGTTGGTTGCTTCTCATTTCTCATGGCCTTCAGGCAGGCTTATGCTCTTTGATCCAAATGAACAAAATACAAATTTTGTTTTGTCTTAGATCAGGTTTTCCTGTGCAGATTTTTGTCTACAGAGGCCTATTTTGATCCAGGAGAAGGAAGTGAAGGGGAGAGTGTTTGCTTTTATACACGTATTCATTCCATCTTGCAGGATGGATGATGTGCCAGTATCCTCCAGGAGAAAAGGCAGAACTCAGAACATCTGCACAAGAATGGTTTTTATACATTCTAGGATGAAATTGACCTGATACTGTATATCTAATGATTTAATCTACAGAGAATTGTATCTATTGTATCTATGGACTCTACAGAGTCCATCATCTCTCTCCTGCCTTTCTGAATGGAGTTACAGAAAAAAGACTGGGAATTGAAAAGGAAGTTAAGTGCCTCATACTCACAGACCCTTTCATAATCAAAATTTTTTATTGTATCATGAGCAAGTATTTAAACACATCTTCAGTGCAAGCCATTTCTAAATGGTAGAAAGGCTACCCCAAAGCTGCTAAGGGGTTATTACCTTTACAGTAGAGTCATTCAGGCAATTCTATTTAATTTGATTTGTTTTCTGTTATACTTTCAGATGTGTTTCAGACATACGATTCTTTTTGTTTGGAGTCTAACCCATACTTCATTAAACCTGATCAACTTACATTTAAATAGTTCTGGACATTATTTGCATCAATGTATATCAGTGGGATGTAAGAGACAGGATTTAAAAACCCTCTTTGGGTCATTAAGTGAGGACCTTTGCTAACACATCCAAGCCCATCTTAGAATCCTGTTCATTACTTTATCAAACTGTAATTTAAAACCAAACTTACTTACTCTCCTGCATCTATAGAATCTAAATTTGACACTTCTGAAGGTCAGAGAGTAGCAACTGGATAATCTGTCCTTTTATCTCATGGGAAACCAGTGATATGCATAAAATCACTGTTAGAATACATATGTTTCCACAGATAAATAAGATTTGCATAAGAATGTTTAAAATTAATTGGTAAAATTTGGTGGTTTTCTGAATTTTTGAGATTCTGTATATAACACTTCCAACATGGAAGACACAGTGGCTTTTTCTTTCCCTCTGCTGACCTCTGATTCACTGGTACACCTTCCCTCATGGCAATCTAAAGCACTGCCACCAAAAGATGCTTTGCTGTGTGTGGAATCTGTCAAGCTTTTAACTAGTTTCTCCTCAGCTGTCCATTGGAGATGAAGCAGGTTTTGAACAAATGTGTCTCGGGGCCTGTTTGTTGGCTAATTTTTCATCCAAGTTTCCAGCTGCACCAGCAACCTGAGCAAGGAAAAAAGAAGGTGATTTTCAAGACAAATTCTCACTGAAACAGAATGAGCAATGCAGTCTTTGCTATTTGTCTTTTGAGATAAATTACTTTCACCAGTTCCCTTCATCTGTTGCTTAGTTATCCCTATGTTTGTTTAAGTCACCAGCAGTACAAAATTTGTCTGGAAATACAAACAGAGATCTTTTAAGCACATTTTTCTTGTACTTCCTAGAAATTTAAGCCAAAAATGCTATTTCTGCAATAGGGAATTTCTAATTTTGAAACAGTCTGGGGTCAAAAGTCATTCGTAACACTGACGGTGTCTAATAATCTTAAAAGTAGTTTTGTTTCATTATGAGATAATAAAGTAATCAAATAATCTGTCTCCCATGCTGCCAGTGAGTGCCTTCACAAGAAGCCAGGGGAGAGCATGGCCAGGAGAAGTGATCCAAACTGACCAAAGAGATATTTCAGACACAGAATGAGGTATGAAATATTCCGTATATGCTCAATACGGAACGTGGGGGTCCTGATTGCTGCCCGAGGACACCCTCAGCATCAGCTGGCAGATGGTGAGCATTTGTATTGTGCATTCATTTGACTTCTTGGGTTTTAATTCCTCTCTTTATTACTTTTCATTATTATTATGTGGAATTTTAGGTTTTTTTACTTTTTCCAATTCTCCTCCCTATCCTGACTTGGTGAGGGGAAGGGGAGTGAGTGAGTGAGTGGCTGCATGATAATTAATGACCCACTGGGGTTTGAACCACCACACCTACTAATGCCTCCATGTGCTGATCTTTCTCAGCATTATTAAATCAACATTTTCTTACAGTGCCCATTAGACACTGTACAAAAGAATTCTGGCTAAATAATTCCTGCAAATCACCCACGAAGGATTAAAGTCCAGGGAAGACTTGACATGAGTTTAATTGATAGGTGTTGAAACATTTACCCTTCTGCTTTGCAGTACTGTGTATATGGGTTTTCTTACATGCATCCTCTGACATGCGAGTTTTCTCTTTTGCTCTGAAAGTCTTCAGAGGTTTTTTCTTTGCTGTTTATTGTAATGTAGAAATCATTGAGGAGGGTAGTCAATTACTTTGGCCTTCCAGTTCTTTAACCTCAGAATTCTGAAATGTCTAGCGGCTTCACCAAGAGTGAAGATATTTGGATTTTTTCTTTTGTCATTGAAATGTTTAGATTTTTAATGTGAATATTAAGAATATATTGTTTATTACCCATCCTGTATCTAAAATTTCTAATCATTTGCATTCCATGAGGTTATTGAGTATTGAGTTTTCTTCCTGTTGTTACACTTCCATCAAAATCCTTGAGTCTTAACATAACAAGATCTCACTTTGTCCAGAACAGAATTTGGATATGTAGGAAATTTTTCACGGCTGCTTCTCAAGCTGTGTGTAATCTGGACAGTTTGTGTGGGTGATTTTTCTCCTGGGCTCCTTACAGCACATTTCACAAAGGCTGAAATTCAGCTTTGAAAGAAAACACTTACTTACTTCTCAGACGAGCTAGCAGGTAACGTCTCCTAATGTTTTGACTTTAATAAGGCATGTGCTTCATGTTCCCATGAGTTTTGCTTTCTTTTTCAGACAAAATACAAGTGAGATTTTTTGTACATCCAAAACTAAGTTAGAAAAGGAGAAGCAAACCAGCTTCAAGGATGCTGTATCACAAAGCTGTTAGGAAATCTTTTTTCAGTTAGAGATCTTCCATCGTGAAGCAACAATTTCTCTTTTGATGTCAAGAAATGTAAAAGAGGAGATCACATTAACCTAGCTTGTAGCAAAGTGAGACGCAGTATCAGATCGAAATAATGTGTACACAGATAATGTAGCACCCTTCATTCTAGACAGATAATAAAATTAGTGAAACTAAGGAATTTGAGAAGTAATTCAGAAATGAACCAACTATTTAAAACGAATTATGTGCATAGGTGCTTCTGCTAGGCAGGTAAATATATTCCTCTGCCACTTATCTAACTGTTGCTTTTATAATACTTCATAGCCTTTAGAATGGGTCAGATTATGGTTCAGGCCATTCTAAGTTAAAAATAATGGCAAAAGATATGTCTTACAGAACATTTACAGCTCTAAACACAGACTGCAGTGTGCTTTTTCTAGCTTTAAAATATTTTAAATTTAAATCCTGTATAAAGATGAAAAAGGTTCTGTATCATTTTGAAGAGTGATGTAAACTGTATAATCAATTCAATAAAAAGATGTTTGTAATAAATTTATTTAACAAACTGAGTGGAAAATAGCTTGGATTCACTTGCATGGTACATTTGTGCTTTCTCTGCACTTGTAGATGCTGGCATTAAAATTCAGTTCTATGTAGGTGACAAAGGATGTATTCCTGTTATTGATTTCATATTTATATCTCGCTGTACAGTTCCTGATTCGTGCCTCTCTGATGGCTTTGATGGCAGCAAGGCTCTTTACTGCTGTCACTGTGTGTGACACACGGCTGAGCACAGGGCTGGCACAAACTCGTGGTTTTACAGTGTCATTCCACTCTGCTATTCAGAGTCCAAGCTGAAATTAATATTTTTTGAGACTGTCACCTGGGGACCTTACACTGAAGACATACTTTTACCTCGGGGTAAAGATCAGCTGAATGCATTATAATTCATAACAAATGTGTGCCACACATTTCTTACTTTTTTTTCTTAGCCTATAATCTTGAAATTTCAAAAACTCTCACAGAGACATCAAGAAATGTGTAAGGAAGAGTTTTGTAACTAACATTTCAGTAGATTTAGTGGCATATATGATAAGTTTTGAATATTACTTGAACTCTATGTAAATCACATGCTAATATAAAAACATTTACTCTATTTTTTAAAAATAATATATTACAGTCCAATATATATCATGGAATAAGTCTCTTCTGAATTGCAAAAAATGATATTCACAGAAAACATGACAACTTTAATTAAGGGGAATAAATGTGTTTCTGCATTTAATCTCACTCCCCCTAGTTTGGGGCCTTGACAAATTCAGCCTCATAGCATTGTCCCTCCATTCTGATTGTATTCCTGTCATAAAAAGCACATCAATTCTTAAAAAATTCATTAAAAAAACCTCTGAACTCTAGACAGATATCCCTTCATAACTGGTTTCTGTTATCTGTCCAGGTGTAGCCAAGAAAGTACAGAGAACCATTTAAAACTCTTCAAGTTCACAAAGAAAGTTTTGGTGGGCTGACCTCGGCTGGCAGCCAGACACCCACCCAGCCACTCTTGTAGTGCTCCTCTTCACCAGGCTGGTGGGAGAAGATAAGATGGAAAAGCCCACGGGTCAAAGTAAGGACAGGGAGATCACTCACCAATTACCAGCATGGACAAAACAGACTCAACGTCGGAAAAATTATTTGATTGCCACTTAAAATAGAATGGAATTGTGAGAAACAGAAACAGTTAAAAAACTTCACCCTAACCCCTCTTTGTCTCAGGCTTAGTGATTGTGACACTTCACCGATAATGTGAAATACAAGAAGTTTTTCAAAGCTGTTTTAACTCTACCTGTGTCCTGTCCATAACATGCCAATAAGAAAACTCATTCTCTGCTTCATTCTCAGCTTCTCAAGGAATGGGGGCTGTGGTCAGCGCGCAATGGGTCCTCTCTGCTCACTCATCCTCCTCACATTTGTTTGCTGCACTTCACTGCGTTTGGTCTAAGTGTCTTGATTGACCAAGAACTCTAGGTACTGATGGACTCTGCTGTTATTCTTCAGGATAATGGATAACTGATAATTGGTACCTCGTTTATTGCTCATGGCGGCATCCACTAATTCATCATATAAGTGTTGGCTACAAATACCTCTTTAATGCTTTCTACCTTGTTTTGAAACAAGTGGGTTTAAAATAATATTTTGTGTTTCAGTGACACTGTTCACACTAGTATAACTGTAAGTATATTGTTATTTGGCAAATACTTTATCTGCAAAGGTTAATAAGTTAGTCATTTGCACAACTGTTAAGGAAATTAAGTATTCATGTATTGAATGTAGTAATAGAATATTATTCCCAAGAGAAAGAGCAACATGTTCATTGAAGATTTTGAAACCTGCAAAATAATTTTTAAAATTTTACATCTTAAAATGCAAGACTGTACCATATTACAAAGATAACAGGAAAAAAAGGTTAAACGTGCTTAATTTGCATTTCAAGAAATAATATCAACATGCGGTTACAAACCAAGCATCTGGAATTCATTCTTTTCTCCCCTGACTTGCTCTGTGGTTTTCTTACTGCTCCAGAGACAGATCCTCAGCAGCTGTAAACCGTCTTAGCTCTGACATCAAGAGATCTAGGAAATCTTGTAGTACTGAGGATATGCTGCTGCTCTTTTTCTACATTAATTGTGCTTTTCCTGATAGATTCCAGAGTCTCACAGAGAATGGACAGGAAATGCTAAGCCTTCCAGTTCACTTCAAACTAGCACTCCTGGCAGTATTCTTTTTGTAGTAAGGCTTTCTCATTAAATAACCATTATGTATAGCTTCTAGCACTTCAAACCTTTTTTTTTTTTTTTTTTAAATTTTTACTATCACTGAGAAATAATCTGAAATATTTTATAATTCACACCTTGAGTAAACAGCACTGGTACCCCAGTGATTCCTCAGGGTGAGTCAGATGTAAGCACAAGCTGAACTCTCCACTGGGAATCCTATGTGTAGAATTAAAGGACACCATGTAGTTCCAGGAAAAAAATACTCGTTTTGTATGCCTTAATTCCAGGTTTCTTTCTCTTCCTGTATTTTTTTGAGTAACCTTGTTTTTACCATTTTGCTGTGTCCAGATGCAGAAAAACAATTGCATATTTACTGACTCATGACAATGCCTATTAACTTCTGCATCATCTAGATCTGATCATAAAACTGGCTTATCAAACAAGTGAAGATGACTTCTGGGCTATCCTGTTTAGTCCTTTGTGGCTATTTGCCTGAATCACAGAGCTGCAAGAGCAGATAACTTCTGTCAGGCCCTGCACAGGAGAGGTCCAGATCAAGAACAGCAGGGATGTTACAGATCACGACTGAAATGCATTCACAGACCTCTGCAGGGAAGTTTGTGTAGCATCTGCTAGTACCATGTCTGGCATCTTTAACCACTGCTATCAATTCCTTACTGGAACAAATACAGTAGGAATTCTCTCCAAGCCTTAGAAAACCTCTGTCAATCCATGAAAGAGAATAGAGACTTAAATCCAGTAACAAAGCTGAAGACCTATATTTCAGGAACAAAAGCAGAGATGCTAATGAAAAGGAGGTAAAGGAAATAATCTATGGATTGAACATGCTGTCTATAGCTTTTGCAGTTGCAGTTTTTCCTCCTGATAGTGGGCAGGGCTTAATTTAAGAAATGGAATTAAGAGTCTAGGTGTAAAAAATGCAGGTATGTTTTCCATCTTCATTGGTGTTTGCAGGAAAAACACTTGCAAATAAATTTTATATAGTTTGCCTAGTGTGTCATATGTATCTTGAGCTCTTTTTTTCCAAAATATGGTCCTTATTTTAAAATTCATTGAAAGATTAATTATTTGAGAGGATTACAAATACTATGTAAAGGAGTAAGATCTTTAGAAAAGAGACTGAAGCATAGATGAGGAGAACTACAGTACTGTTAGAGTGGAATATGCATCTTAGTTGCTAAAAACGACCTTGGAAAAGAAAGGGGAATATAAAAGTGCCTCTGTCTTTCTTCCACCTCTCCTTGTAAACTGCACCAGGAGCATTGTGAGCTCTATTTTGTTTTTCTGAAGAGTTGCCAATATGCAGACTACAAAAGGAACATTGAAGGTTGTAGTGGTGTAATAAGACAACTCATTTTAGGCAACTTCCATGTTTTTATGCAATGTGCTTTTATATCTTCATGTCAGTCAGTCAACGAAAACTGAAGCTCACTTCTGCTATCTTCTTTATGGAGAGTTTTGATTTCTCACATTTCTATGAATGGGGACACACATTTCTCTTCCATCTTATTTAAAGACAGTGGTACATCTTAGAAGATTTTTTCCCTTTTAGACCAAGTGAAGACCGAGGTAACAGACATCATAGCAAGGGCAGAACTGAGAGCTTGGAGTAGAATGTGCCTAGAGAGAAATATTCTGAAAGAGACACCACAATGTTTATAAACTTCTTCATTCACACATGTAAACTAGTACAATAACTAACAAAGTTTGAAGTGCTACTACCATGTGATGAAAGGTAAGTACAACTAAAACTTAGTGTAAAATATTCCAGTTCTATGGAATTACAAACCCTGATGATTAAAGAGACTATAGTTCTTGTTAACTTGCAATTTCCCTAGACAGAAAAAGAATGGATATGTTTTAATAGTTTTTTTTCATAGATGGGTACCTTTGTTTTAATTGGAATGATCAATTCTTTATGTTTAGTGGGGAAGGAGGGGCTTAATATTAATTCCAGGCCTCTGAGAAATTAAGTTCCACTTTCAGGTGCCTCTTCAGAGTTCTACTTTGTGCTACTATGTATGAAAGTAATAGTTATGAATGCTGGGCCTGTAAGAGGCTTGCGTGTTTATGAAAACCTTCTATAATGGGCCTTGTTAGCTCACCAGTATAACAAACTTTTTGCTCAGAAAAAATTTAGAAATTGTGAATAATTTCAGCCAGGGTAGAAGAGGAAAACTGACTGGTGACCCTGAAGACAATGGTCCAAGAGCTGAGGAAATACTCAGAGGTGCAAGATGAAGTGAGAAGTTGCATGGATTTTGAGAATGCTTTTAACTGTTACCAGCAATTCCTGAAATTTACGGACAGGAACGTGTTGTAGCTCCTTCTGTATTTTTGCAATTTGCTGTGCTTTTCATTATGTTACTGCAAATGATTCTGGGACATTTCAAGCTGGTTTGTGTTAAAAAAGAGGAGAAAGTACTATAGCAGACAACTGCAGTTACTGCAAAACCATGAGCTCCTGAGCTTTTTGACACATGCCTGCTAACTACATTAGAAGAAGAATCACCAGTCGGGCTTTCACGCTTAACTTGAAACGGAAAGATTTTTCCCTGGGAATATTTTTCCACTGATGATAAGACATATTTCTAAATGTTTGCCTTTCTACACCATTTGTATCTGGAAACAAATAGCAAAATATGGTAGTAGATATTGCATGCCACGTGCAAAAAGTCAGTAAAGTCACAGATGACACTACAGGTTCCCATCCTTATGCGTGTAAATAGGAAGTTTGTGTAGCTTAAAGGAAAAAACAGTTAGACAGAACTGTGGATAAGAACAAGGAAAGAGAAAACACGACTCTATGATTGTGGTGCAAAGATTAAATGAGAGGAGGATCTGAGGATGATGGCAGAATTCCATCAAATAGCACTAAAAATTCTAGGCTGCTTAGCTAGCTATATAAAACATAACATGGGAACCCTGTATATAACTCTGAATGTGAAGAAGTTCAAAATAGGAAAAAGTGTAATTGTATGACATAGGAGTGACATTCTTACATTACAGTTCAGCCTAAGGACTGAAAAAAACCCAACCCAAACCCTGTTTATAACAGGCCGATATTTTTCTGCCTTGTGTACTGTAGGCATGGTTTCTTAATTTTGAGTTTTCTTTCATTTGGAAAGCATGGTACTAATGATCACTTGAAAAAGAAGAACAAAAACTTTGAACTGATTGGACACTAACTGGTGGTCAACCAGGTAAATAAGGATTTCGATCCTATTTTGAAAATGTGTATTTACTCTGGAAAGTATAATAGTTTGAGGGGGGAATAAAGGCCTAATTATGTTCTATCAGCTATATATGCATTTTCAGCACTTTAAAAAGTGAATTAAATGGCTCTTTTTGACTAATAAAAAGATCTCAAATCTAATGAGTGCATACAAAAGGAAACAGCGTAATACATTCAAGTGGCAGTAAAACATTTCTTCTGCCACCTAGAATAAGACCTCTAGTATTTTAATCTACCATTGATCTATTCACAGTCATTAATCTTGAAGGTCCAGTTTTTATTTTACAGTTTTAGAGCTATGTCACTATTCATTTTGAACTTTTTGGTAATCTCTGTGTGGCTATATGAATCTATAGAGTTAACTAACATAGAGGCACTAAGATTTTCAATGTGTTTTGTTGTTTCTTTAAATAAATTAGTTGTAGATAGAAACACAGTCTGGATTCAGGGACCATTCATGGGAATAGGGTTGAAATTCTTTCCTCTAAAAAACCAGGTTTACCAACTTTGTTGACCTTAGTGGTATATAAATCAGTGTCCAAACAGACTGTACTGATTTCCTTGAAGTCTTTTTAGGAGGAAAAAAACCCCAAAAAGTTATTTAGGAGTACTGACTTGTTGCATTCCACAGCGGGGAGCCTCGAGGAGTTCTTTTAACAACAGATGGTCTAGCATGAAATTAAGTAAACTGAGACAACATTGTATCTGACAACCGTTTATTGGAAAAGAACAAACAAAAGATTACAGAAGTAATTGCCCTCCTAAAGAGGACTTGGAAAGACAGAAAAGGAGGAAGGAAAATGAAACAGGAGGGGAAGACAGAGAGAAAAAGCAGGCGTTACCCCCGAGGGCTGCGCAGCGCCATGGCCGCAGGTGCGGCGCTCTGTGCGCTGCCTGCCGGGAGCCCGTGCGGCTCCGGAGAGGCTCCGCACGCACAGCTCCTGCGGCCACGGGCGCTGGGAAACGCGGGGAGCAGGGATCGGGCAGGAGATGCAGGAGGTCAGCCCGTGTCCCACCAGGTGCCCAGCGAGAGGGAAGGAGGACACGTGAGCGGGGATGAGTGAGAGCCAGCGAGGGCAGAAGGGCCAAAAGGCAGGCTGGGGTCAGGCCAAAAACCAGGCAAGGGCCAGGGCGAGGAGCAGACCTCAGCAGGTCTGAGCCAAAGCAAAAACACAAGATCCAAAAGCTCCGACTCAAAAGCCCCAGCTCAAAAAGCCCCAAAAGACAAGACTCAAAAAAGCCCCAAAAGCCAAAAAGCCCCAGCTCCCAGGCTCCAAGCAAACGAGCCCAGCTCCAAACCACAAAAGACAAGTCTCAAAAACCAAAGCCAAAAAGCTTCAGCACTTGTGATGAAGTTACTTTTTATGCCCCCGGCTCCTCCCAAAGTCTGCCTGCTGGCAGGGCCCTGTTGGCCCAGTCCAGAGTTCCACTGCAGTCCATTTGTGGAGACCTTTCACCATCCGATTGCAGAATGTCTCTGGAGGGTAGAGTGTCCTTGGTTGCGCCCTGCTGTCAGTCGCATGTGAGACATCAACTACCTCGTCCTTCCATCTGCACCTTTGACTTCTTCCCTTTTAAAAAAACAATGAACAGAAAGATATAGTTATTTTTTCAAAATCTGCTCCTACACTGGGAGAAAAAAATACAAATGTTAGGTACATTCTTAGATCAGTGTAAGACTTGCGAAATCAGAGCTTCTACCAGCAGAAATCAATGTACAAAAGTCATGAAGAAGAGAAGTTTTGGGTAAGTAGTGTAATTAGATAAATGTTATCAGTAAAAACTCTGGGATCTTTGTGTGTAATGAACCAAAGAAATAAGAGCCTGGAAAGCAAATCTGGAACATGAAGACTGAGTTTAAACGAGGTGATGAGACAAGATGGATGGGTGTAGGCTGAAGTTATTTGTGTGTCGTGGTTGTGTCTGTGCAAGTGGCTCTGAATGCACCATTAATGTTTCCTGGCACTGGCCCATGTTCATCTGGACTAATACAGAATCAGAATGCTTCTTGGTGTGAATTTGGCCTGTGCCATCCAAAGCCCTCCCCAATGTCCCCCCGGTACGATCTGGCAGTTAAAATGCTCTCAATTACTAGAATAGATAAGCTTGTGCTGCTTTGGCACGCTTCTCCTGGCATGGCTCTACAATCATCCCAGCAGGCCTTCTGCCATTCCCCAGGGCCTGCCAGATGCACCTTTGGCAGCATGCTGTACAAATGCTGATCTTATGAAGGGCTGTGATGTAATCTGTGGATTTTTCACAGCTGGAAAGCAAAAAGCAGAGTTGTGGAACTGAGGAGGCCAGCAGATGACCACCTTCTTGATAGTCTGCAAGAAACTGAGTGAGAAATGGAGTTCAGATCTGGCTAGATCATTCTTCTTCATCCATCAGTGCCTATGCCAAGACTGGCTTGCCTCCTTTTCTAAGACTAATGATCAGACACTTCCACACGATAAGTAAGGGCAGGGAGCACATGTGCCTGCACCTTTCTGAGGGTTTGGGATCTTCAGCTGGGACACCTTCCCAGACCCTGTCATGGGACATGATTTTAGGATCTTTTTCTTCTCCAGAGGACTATGCAGGCCAAGGTATAGAACTTTACAAAGGGCCTTATCATTTCTTCTGCTGTTGTCATTAATGTCATGTATCCTTGTGGCACAGTCTGTCCCTTTCACTCAATTAGAATAAAAATTGTGTTCTCTACTCTTAAGGAGCTCTGTTTCGGGATCTGATCAATGCAGAGGCAATCTGAGGGTCAGGAAAAGCCAACAAAATCGACCGTGATTTACGGGAGGGAGAGGTTGTTAACAGAGCCTTAAGTAAGTCTCCCTTGAGGACTTTTGCATAGCTGACAGCATCAGATAAGACAATTTCTTTTAGAAATCATCCACAGTAGGGCCCCATCTTCTGCCTGGGTGTGAAGGGTTTTTTCCTATTAAAGAGGATAGCAAAGGGAGGCTTGAGAACACAAGGCATCTAGCTGAAAACTGACAACTGCAAGGGCTTGGCAAAGTTACATTTTTCTTGCATAGCAGCAGGATTTGAAACTGTGTACCCAATAGAGGTGACAAGCTTTGACAGGGCGTGGCATGGGGCACATTATTATTTGCATGTAGGGTATGGCTTTGTGTGGCCTTCATGAAACGCGCGGGAAATCGAGCTAGGGAGGAGCCTGAGCGCAGAGCAGCACTGAGCTCCACACAGCCGCTGCCATTTTCTCGGGCTCTGTGAGGGAGCAGCTTTCGCCTGCAGGCTCGGCTCGGCTCCCCTCCCTCCCTCGCTCCCTCCTTCCCTCGCTCGCCTTTTCCTCCCGGCGGGCGGTGCTGCTTCTTCCCGGGCTGTGTTCCCTGTCCGCCCCTGCCCTGCACTGCTTTGCCGTTTCCCCGAGGCAGCTCCGTGGCCGCCACAGCCTCGTGCTCTGCTGTTTCCCCGGCGGAGCAGCCGCCGCTGCCGCTGCCAAGAGCCGCGCCCCGAGCCTGCCAGCCGCAGCTGCTCCCCGAGCGTGCCCGTGGCCACGGCAGGCTGTTTCGGGGGATTTCTGATTTTACAGAGTGATACAAAAACCACCGTAAAAATATACAATACTGTTAGCAAAAGATAGCAATGGCAAGGCACAGGTGAGATACCATACCAGTGTGACTCCCATTACCGTTCCCTGTCAGCTACTCACCATCACAACCCTGAGTGACTTCAGTCTCTGGGAAGGCACGCCAGCTGAAAGAATGGTTGAAGCCAGCTGGAGCCCATTGCTCTCTTTGAAGTTCCTTTCTAGTCTTCTGGATTTCATGCTCTGCATTCAGCTGAGTCTCATATTCACTCCTCCTATGCTGGGCTGGCTAATTAGGGAGACATTTATGCTCATTTAATGAACTCAATGAGAATGTTTTACACCACTGATCCACTCAACTGTCACAGAGATAGTTGATGTTATACAGGAAATCTGACTTAGTGGAGTGGTACAAAACATATATCGGATAACACAATACAGATATAAGTTATACAAAACCTTTCATCTGAAATGAAGGTCACATTTTGGTCCCTTTTGTTTTGAGATAAAAGGAGGGATTTCTTTTCCTGACAGCCATGCTATCATGCCCTGCCTTTTTCCCTGAGCTTAAAGAGGATCCCCCTGAGCACCTCATTCATCTGAGGCTAGCACATGGACTGAGAGCTGAAAATACAGCTAAGGCCAACACAGTTTTCAGTCAAATGAGGAGGAGTTTTATAGATTTTCTTTTGTTGAAGCACCAAGCCACACAACTTGTTTAGCTTCTGCCCAGAATGAGCCCCTCCTCTTCTCTCCAAGGCTTTCCCCATATTTTGAGCTGGCTCTGTAATGTGTCATGGCAGTGCCTGCATGCCTTGATCCTAGACTTTCTTTTTAAATCCTCGAGGACAAGTGGGAAAAAGAAATCCCTGTGTTGTGATCTGAAGAATTTGTGCTTTCTTCAGTGTGTTAAAGAAAACTGCCTTAGTTTTGAAACTGGAATGCAAAGGATTTCAGTTAATTGGAGGCATATCCACTTCAGGCTGGCTCATTGAACTGAAGTCAGCTGTCATTACAGAATTCTGCAGAAGGGAGTGATGAATAGTTACAGAAGTCCTTCAAATGTCAGTGTCCTGTATGTCAGAGTGCATAGTGCAGCCTACAGCAGCCTTTACAGAAATATAGAAGACAGCCTGAATTCTGGCAGGACTTTGGATGAATGGATGTCAGGGACAATCAGAGAAAAACCTTGGAACTGGCTGGAAAAGGCACAGCAAGAAGTGAAGTCCAGAGCTGGGAGCATGTGGATGAAGAGTTGTCTTGTTAGGCAGTCATGATCTCAAACTCTGCCTGAGGATTTCTTGCTTCCCAAATAGTACTTATTAAGCTCCTGCTTGTAGATGAGGAGTGTTTGTTGAACAAACACATAATTAAATAACAGCATCTCCTTCCTCCTTACCGTTTCTTATATTTCTGGATGGTTATTTATTGGGGACCTTCTTGCTGGGCCAACAATTTTGAAATCCAGAAAATAAAAAAGCTGTTCCTCATCTCAGCTTGTTCAAGTATCATTTAAATCTTCATTGTCTTTCTGAAGACTTAGACACTAGACAGCAGAATGGCACAGCTCGGGCGTGGCCCTGTATGACAGTGTTCCATTGTGATGCAGTGCCCTACAAAACAGAGGCCATTGTGACACGGGGCCATTGTGACAGTGAGGGTATTTAAGGAGCAGAGAGCCCTGGTGTTCCCAGTCCTAGGAGAGCACTTCTCTCAGGAGGCAGCAGCTCTCCAGGGCAACACCGCCAGGTCTGCGGCAGACGACGCTGAAGACAACCACGGAGGAGGAGCGGCCGGCAGCACAGCCGGCACAGGCGAGTACCATGTTTGCATCAGCTTCCCTGAGCAGGGATGCAGGTGCAGGGACAGGCCACCAGCACCAAGGGGAACAGCAGGACCATGCAGGGCTGAGAGTGCGTGTTGAGTGCCACCAAAGCACTTTGGGTCACGGGCCTGTTTTGAAGGAGGTCATCGTGTCCTTCAAGAGGAGGCCTTCAGAGGAGCCACACAGGAGCTTCCGGGCCCACGGCTCCTGGGAAGCCACCCTGCCACAGCAGCAGGATGGCCTGCAGGGCAGAGAGCCACAGAGTCAAGGACAGGGCTCCTCCCTGAGGCGCTCCGGGGGGCTCCGTGACACACCTGGGCAGGTGAGTGCCAACGCCAGAATGGCACGGCCTGCGACAGGACAGGACAGGGCCATAAGCCTCCCATGGACGATTGGCTACACTGCACCACAGCAGCCACAGGTGACACCTAGGAGATTCACTGAGGGTGCCATAGACAACACAATGACATTGGAGCGGCTGGGAGCCCAAGCTGCAACCAGTGAGCCAATGGCCTTGAGCAAGGAGCAGGAGTGTGAAGGCGCCATTGGTCCAGAGCTGTGTGAGGAAGAGGAGTGGGAAGATGCCCTTGATTTTGAGCTCTCTGAGGTAGAGAAATGGCAGGATACCCTGGATGTAGAGCTCTCTGAGGAGGAGAAATGGGAGGATGCCCTGGATGTAGAGCTCTCTGAGGAGGAGGAATGGCAGGATGCCCTTGATACTGAACATTTTGAGGAGAAGGAACGGGAAGATTGCCTAGATGATGAGCTTTTTGAGGACGAGGAATGGGAAGACAAAACAGAATCAGAGCTGTGCCTAGGGTCAGATGACATTGGGTCATCTCCTGTCCATTACCTGATCAATTCCTTGGGCCTGGAGGACAACAATGACTCCTACACTGGTCCCAAGGACAGTCCCAGCTGCCCCACAGATGAGGGAACAATAGCAAGTGCAACACCGGAAGGCTTTCAGGACAAGAAATATCCCTTAGATGAAGGCCATGAAGGAGAAGATGGCACAGCCATTGTCACCCCAGCAGCTCAGGAAGAGCCCTCTTTGGTGTGGGAGCTGGTAGCAGCTGGCCCAGAACCAGGCCAGGCCCACTCCTACACCATCCCTTTCTCTGCATTCCTGGATGCCCTGTTTGAAGGGAACCAGGTGTGGCACAGGAAGTCAATGAGTGTTCTAAATGCCTTAGTTGCTGCCCAAGACAAAGGAGAGCAAAAGAGGCAGCAGCCAACAGGCTGCAAAGAGGCTCTGCCAGAGGCAGCCCAGTCTGCCAGGGCTGAGGGCCTGGGCAAGGAGCACCCTGTGAAACAGGGCCCTGGCCAGCAGCCGTAAGAAGAGCTGGACCTGCAACTGAGCCTGAAGGAAACAACAGAAGAAGGAACAGCTGCAGGATGTGCCTTCAGATCTCCTTCCCCCACAGTCATCGATGCCCTGGCTCGGGAGCGACGGACGTCCTTCATCAAGAGCGTCCCAAGGGCTCTGCCAAGGGCCTTCAGTGCAACACATGGGACAGGAGAGCAGCAGCCCATAGCTCTTGCAATGGTTCAGGCGGCAGCCCAGCAAACCTTAATGGAGGTCATGAGCAAGGTTGCAATTGTGGAACACAGATTACAACTGATACGTATGCGACCGTACCTTCGACGCAGAAGGGGTGCAACATGGGCCCTGACAGACACAGCAGCAGAGACAGTGAGGCAGGCATATTGGGCAGCCAGACCCACAGATCATGGCCTGGCTGTCCCGGACACAGCCAAGGACATCGCAGAGGACACGCCAAACAGGGCTGTGACTGTGATCCAGGGATCTGAGGGGCACGTGGAAGAACAGAAGGATGTGGAACAAGGCCCTGATGAAGGGATGAGAAGAACATCCTCAGCAGCAGGGACAGAGAGCCCAGGACATACCAGGCACAGTTGCACAGCTGATGCTCCGGTATTTCTGGATGCAAAAGACTACTACCGGACAGAGGTAGTTAAGAAGGCTGTGCTTATGGTCCAGAAACCATTTGAATATTCAGAGGAGCAGCAGGACCAGGAACTGAGCCCGGAGGAATCAAGAGCTGCAGGAAGACCTGCAGGACGTGCCCAAAGCCTTCCTGCACTGACAGTGGTCAACACCCCGGCTCGATGGAGATGGCTGAGGCATGTCTGGAGAGCACTGAGGGCTCTGCCCTCAGCCTCCACTGACAGCTCTGGGAAAAGAAAGAAGGAAAAGGAGCACCCAGCAGCTGATGCTCCGGTATTCCTGGATGCAAAAGACTACTACCGGACAGAGGTAGTTAAGAAGGCTGTGCTTATGGTCCAGAAACCCTTTGAATACCCAGAGGAGCAGCAGGACCAGGAACTAAGCCCTGAGGAATCAACAGCTGCAGGAAGACCTGCAGGACGTGCCCAAAGCCTTCCTGCACCTACAGCAATCAACACCCCAGCTCGATGGAGATGGCTGAGGCATGTCTGGAGAGCACTGAGGGCTCTGCACTCAGCCTCCACTGACACTTCCGGCAGAGGAAAGAAGGAGAAGGAGCACCCAGCAGCAGACACTGTGCTGTGGCTGGATGCAAAAGACTGTTACCGGAGAGAGGTAGTTAAGAAGGCTGTGCTTATGGTCCAGGGACCCTTTGAATACTCAGAGGAACAGCAGGACCAGGAACTAAGCGCAGAAGAATGAACAGCTGCAGAAAGTCCTGAAGGATGTGCCCAAAGGCTTTGTGCACTCACAATCATCAACACCCTGGCTGGAAGGAGATGGCTGAAGCTTGTCTGGAGAGCACCGAGGGCACATGGAACAGCAAGATCTGGAGCACAGTAGGGATGTGTCATCCCTACGGAAGAGGCAGACAGTCCCCCAGCTGATGCTGTGGTGTGGCTGGATGCCAAACACTACATACGGACTGATGCCAGTGAGAAGGCCTTTCTTATGGTCCAGGGACCATTTGAATATGCTGAAGAAGAGTAGGAGCAGGAAGGAAGCATGGACGGGGCAAGGGCAGGCAGAGGCAGAGCTGCAGAGGCAGAGAGCCCTGCACATGGCCTGCACAGCCCCACAGTCCATGACCATCCTCTGCTGGACACAGCAGAGTACGGCAGGAGTGAGGCTCCTCTCTCCTGTACTTTCCTCTCCTGCAGGCCTTTAATAGACAATGACTACTTCACATACATAGACATACATATATACACACACCCCTATATATACTTTTATACATACACCCTTATTTATATATATAGACATACGTACACATACATATACACATAGATATACAGATACACAAATATACACATATATATAAACATATGTAGTACCCCTAAGAGTTAGTTAATCACCGCACATAGGTTATTTGAGCATCATTTTTTAGTATAGTAGTAGTGTGCGTAGCTTGTCTACAAATTTTACTGCAAAAATAGTATTCTTCTGTAGCTAAAACTCACTTCCTCAGCCCACTCAACTTCAGAAATATCCAGCATAGCAGCAACAGAGTTAGAAAAATACAGGAACTTGTTCAATAAATGCATGTTTTCTGAATGTTATGAAGTCTGCAGCAAGTTTTTTCACCCCAATGTACAAGAATCTGGGTATTTGCTTAGGTGACACAGACAAGAGGGTTTGTACTGTCACTGCAAGTTTCCTTCAGAAGGAAGCCTCACTACTGTTCCATTTCCCTTCCTGAACGGAGCCTTCTCAGTAGTGTTCAAGGCAATTCAGATCTATAGCAAGGTAAAGGATTTCTCTGGTAAATTTGTAGGGCCAGGATAATTAACCAAGACTACCACCTAGCATAACGCCATCTATTTCAACAGAAGAAAGAACTCTTTTTACAATTCTGAATGAATTTTTAAATACCAAGAGACAAATATCTACCTCAATTCATTAGTCACATGTTGTTCCAACCATTACAGAAATTTACAATACTTAATTAATCTTCATACAGAAATGTGTTTCTTCATGCTCCCTTACCTGGCAAACGATGTTGCCATCTCCCTCCTTCTCAAACATGGTTTTATTTTATATTCAGCACAAAAATCAGAAGAGAATGAAAACATTACCACCTATTTTAAAATAACAGATTGTTTCCTTCATTAATAAATACCTATAAAATTTATAGTTAATTCTTCTAAGACTCATGTTTTATCATGCTCCAGGCAGCTACTGAGCAGTGAAAAATAGCATTCCCAAACCACTCTCTCAAAATAACCATTTTGGCCATATTTCAGTCAGGTCGTATTGGAAAGCAAAAGTGGTTGGCTCAGGACAGAGGGGCTGGAATGTGGCCCAGCAGAAAAGGACCTGGGGTGCTGTCAACAGCAGCTGAGCATGAGGCCACTGGGCCCAGGTGGCCAAGAAGTCCAATGGCACCTGGCCTGTATCAGCAATAGTGTGGCAGCAGGACCACGGCAGTGACCATCCCTCTGTGCTGGACACTGCTGAGGTGTCATCTTGAATCCTATTTTCAGTCTTGGGCTCCTTTTGGCAGCAAAGACATTGAGGTTCTGAAGCACATTCAGAGAAGGGCAACAGAAAGGTGGAAGAGTGTGGAGCACAAGTCTAATGAGGAGCAGCTGAGGGAGCTGGGGGTGTTCACCCTGGAGAAGAGGAGGCCTAGCAGGGACTGCCTTGCTCTCTCCAGCTGCCTAGAAGGAGGTTGTGGCCAGGTGGGGGTCGGTCTCTTCTCCCAGGGAGCAAACGGCAGGCCAAGGGGACATAGTCTTAAGCAGCTCCAGGGAAGGTTTAGGTTGGACATTAGGAAGAATTTCTTCACAGAAGGGTGGACTAGACTTTAGAATGGGCTAGCCAGGGAGGTGATGAACTCACCATCCCTGGAGATGTTTAAGGGAAGGCTAGATGTGGCCTTCAGAGCCATGGTCTAGTTGGTATGGTGGTGTCTGGTCGTAGGTTGAACTTGATGATCTCAGAGGTCTTTTCTAACTTAATTGATCCTGTGATTCTGTGTTTGATTAGGTTTGTCAGTTTTGGGGTTGATTTTTTTCGAAAAGTTTTGCATTATGATTTTATAAGATCTCATAACTGAGAGATGCTTCAGCTTCTTCTAAAGCTACACCATGCTTCTTATCAGCATATTGTGTCAACAATCAGCATTTTTCATTTCAGTGACACAGCGCCAGATTTCATGTCTCTTCAGCTCTATGCATAGCATTCTTTTGGGAAGAACACTCTAACTTGAAACTAAGGCCTCACTACAGTGCTAATCTGACCTGTTAAATTTATCTTTTTTAATGTGTGTGAACATATGAAAGCAGAGACATTGCAAGTTAAAAGTGAAAATTAACTGAATGATTGGTGCCAGCAGTGCCCAGGTTTTCTCTTGTTCTGAGGTATCACAGTTATGTGTGGTTTAAAAGTCAACTGGAAAATATAGATATTTCTCTTTTCCCATTTTTGATAATTCAATGGACATTCTAATATCTCTATTTACAAAGTTACATTTTTCCTCCTTTAAATATTGGGGTGAAAGAGTAATTTTACAAGGCAAAATGAAAGCTCTCTCTTTTCAAAAAGGCAAGAGGAATTCCAGGCAGTATTGTAATGAAGTACAGAAGACCAAAGTACAAAGGATGAGAGAATGGCAGATCAAGAATATTGTTTTGCTCCTTCACATGCAAAACAATCTGGGTGCTAACGATTACCTTGGCATGTGACACGTATATATATATATATCCCTTTGAGGACAGTCATAAAAAAGGTACTTTTAGGCTGAAAAAATCTGATTTGGTTGTGATCTGGCTTTTTTATTTCTTTCAATGTAAAAGTTCAATATGAAGTAATAGCTAGAGGAAAAGGAAAACTAAATACAGTCCATGTTGACAATCTGATGTTCACCTGATTTTTGTCGGTCTAATGAAGTTGGTACTATTGAAAAGAAAGTTAAAATGTCATTCATTTAGTTGCATGGGGCACAAATTTTAATTATTTATGTATCTATTAAATAAACACATATTTAAATTTAATCTCTGCAGATTTGTTGACTTTTCTTTAAGCCTTGTTTGTAGGACAGTGGACTATTTAAAAAAATACAATTTAAAAACAATCATATGAGCTGAGAGGTCCAAATAAAAGTTTTTGGTTCAGAACTTCCATACACAGTTACTTAAACCATATAGTAGCAAACATATTTTTCTTCAGAATAAAGGCAGGCCCTACCTCACATAAACCATCCAAGATTAACTCTAGATGATGCTTTGGATTAAAAAAAGTTGATGCTCTGAACAAAGCAAAAATTTCTCCATGTCTGTTTGAAAAAAAAAGCCAACAAAACACATCTTTGTATAATAGGAAACTATATTTAAAACCTTTTTACCACAGTGGAATAGGAATAGGAGAGGGGTACTTAGAGACAGTGAAGTGGAAAAAAGGCAGATAAGTATTAGAGGAATTTCAGGGGTTGAATTTATAAGATACATTACTAAATTCCAACATAAATTCTTCTCTAGTAGTAGATTTTTTTATCATGTGTTGTACATAACTGAGGAAGGGAAATATGTCAGCCCAAAATCTTAGTGGCTAGGGAATGGTGGAGTTGAAAATGTTAAAGATGTTTCACATCCAAGCTCTGATGTAGGAAGTCAAACGTGATACAATGATTGGTGAGATGTGCCACTAGGCTAGGTCTGAAAGTTATTTTTTAATTTTAATTAGGAGTGATTACTTCTCCACAAAAAGGAGCTAAAAATCCTTAACCTTAAGTTCCCTTCCTGTGTCTCTCTTCTTCCATCCCTGGGAAGATAGATGCCAATGGTAAGTTCTCTGCATTCTTGTGTGCTGTATTGTGCCCAGATGCTTTATTAGTTTTGCTTTTGACGTGGTGTTCACTAAAAAGGAAGATAAAATTGAGTTCAAACTTGTGTTTCAGAGGTCAAGGACCAGAATTTTCCCTACTAACTACTCAGTCCATTGTTTTTCTATCACAGGAGTAACACTGCCTGCACGAGTTGGTTACAGGATTTTTACGTAATCTCTGTAGAAAGCACAACCATACACAAAGGTTATAGGCTCTCAGTGTGCAGAATAACACTGTATTTGTGAGGACCATTACTAAGACCTAGCATAGACTGAAATTTGTAGTTGCAATAGCACCTAACAAACATTAGGACAGCACCAAGTATTGGAATGAAGAAAAGTACAAAATTCGCAGCATTTTCTGAAAAATAAAAAAAAACCCCAAAACTTTTTCTGAGAACTCCTACATGGATCAGTGCAAGCTTAATGTTAGCAAACCTGTGAAGAGAGTTCATTCGAGAAAATTTACGTATTTTTCCGCTTTATTATAAGGATTCAAACAAACCTCATTAGATATGTTTTTTACATTTCCTTCAGTAAAATACTTGGTTATATTTTCCACAGCTTATATTTAGGCAATGTAATTTTCAAGAAGGAAGTTTATATAGCACGTAAAATCTTAACTCCAAAAAATCCAAGATTAGAAGAAAAGTCTTAGGGCTAGAATTCTGAGGTTGGAAATTAATAGGAAAAATGAAGTGCAAAGATGTTCTAAAATGATTGCAGTGTTTAGACTTTTTGAGGTATTTCTTTAAGATTTTTGGGATATTTCTAGTTTGAACAAATTTCTTCTGCAATGCTGAAGTATTTTACCTCAGCTCACTTTTAGACAAATAACTTCACACATTGAAAAGAGAAGAACTCAGAAATGAGACATGTTTTGTCTTGCAGAAAGTTGAAAGCTTTTTTTCTGCATAGGGAGTACTGTGGTTTCCTTGATAAATCTTCTTTCTAAAGTCTTTATAAATACTTGTATAAAAATTCCATTTTTAAAACTGAATGACTAAAAAGTACAGTTAAAGATTTATCTACTATGAATCATTGAAATCTTTAATACTAAAATAGCTGTATATTTACTTTTACACTGAAATTCACTTTTGATTCCCAAGAAATGTGTCTTTTTTATGTAAGGTAAACATCTTTACTAATAACAGGATTTTGCAATCTGAAATATTTTTACTTTCTTAATGGTCTTGATTTTAGCTGAAAGATTAAATAAGGATCATTATAAACCATGGCATAAATTAAAACTCTTTGGTGTAAATTAAAATCTGCCTGTGTAGGAAAAATTTGTCTCTGCAATTATATGCTTTCTAGAACTAGTAGGATGGTTAAGGATGATAACTCATTATTGAAAGTTGAGATATGTCAAAAACGAGGCAACTCTCTTTGTTTTATAAAAAAGAAAACTCAAATTTATTAAAAACACAACACCAGGAAGAATAAAATAATAACAGAAATCCGGGTCCCAGTGATCAGAGACACTTAATGCCAACAAAAAAAAGGCAAAATGACCCAACACAAGGAGCTCAGCAGTGCTGGATCTTGCCTGGGGTCAATTCCAAGCAAGAGAAAAGTTGGAAAGCCGGCCTAGTTCTCCCAGCACCGGGCTATGCCTGGGCTAGTCCCAAGCAGAGTCCCAGGAGTTGACTCTGTCACATCTGCAGGCAAAAAGCAGGGTCCTGAGGCTGTGTGACATTTTTATACCCCCTTGGCCCCTCTCAGCACCGCCCATTGTCCCGCCTCCCAGGCAGGAACTGATTGGTGGAGTTCCTCTAAAGTCCAGTTCATTGGATGGAGTCCTGGGTGATGTAAGCTCCTTTTGACCAATGGCTCGTTGTCTCGGGGCAGGGGTGCTCCTCAGACTTTTAGGCGGGAAAACTTTCTCATTAAAATTCACATTTCCATGGAGTCAAGTTTCAGGGGAGCTAAATTTAGCCTCTCAGCACAGGGTGAGGGGTTTTGTCTCTTTTCAAGCACAGCCTGATCTGCAAAAAAAAACTCAGATGATTTTATAAAGTTTTCTCTTTTATATGACCCCTGAGTTATCAAACTTAAATTTTGAACTTACAATCTCCTTGTTTTGAACTTTGTTAACAACTTCAACTGGTTCAACTTCTACTAGTTATTTAATTCCTTGTCACCTTTCATGCAAAAGCCAAAATTCTCCCCTTTCATGTATAACACTAAGTGACCTTGCCACCCAGAACTCAGAGCAGTGGGGAGAGATGGACTCAGGAGCACAAGGATCTGCATTGTGATTCTCCGGCAGGCCTGGGGAAACTGGCAGCTCCACTGGGCCATGGCTTTTTACTTTCCATAAAAAATTGATGCTCCAGATTGCAGTGGTGAATCTCCCGCGGCCTTGTCAGGCTGCACTGTGAGCTGAGAAATGTTTGTTAGGCCTGGGCCTGGATGAGCAGGCCCTGGGCTCAGCTCCTCTTGAGCTTTTCAGAAACACTGTCTGCTCGCAGGAACTTGTGCTGTCTAATGAGCTCCTGGGGTTTCCTATGAGCAGCCTTGGAAACTACTTTTCTTGCCTGAATGGCGTAACAGCCTTGTTCTCACCCTTTCCAAACAGGGTGCCGACCGGCAGTGCGGCCAGGATGAAGCATTGTTATGACTGAAGGCCACTCTCTTGTGGCCCATCAACAGAGCTCCAAAGGGAGGCCCTTGGAGCTGTCCTGGAGCGCAGCGGCTGCCACCAGCAACCTCCCTGGGAGTGGGGCCTCCCAGAGCCAGCGAGCACTCCAGTTTGCTGTGCTCACAGGATCACCAATCAACTATGGATCCTGGGCCGATAGCCCACTCCTCGAGGATCCACCTTAACTACTATTCACTTGGAGTGCTGTTAAGCTTTTAAGCAATATTCCTTTTGATCCCTGTCCTTTCTGTCCTTTTGTTGCATGCACCTAAACATACACACACACACACACACACACACACACAGAGAGCCCCACAGAGACATCTAGATAGTTCTAGGTTAATTTCTGGTTTGATTGACTGGATTTAGTTTGTTGTTTTTTTTATCTCAGTGTGCCCTAAACATATAGTAAGTAGTAGAGTGAACCTTGCCAGCAAACAAAATTAAACTATTTCTAATGAAAATCCACAAAAAGTCGATGTGATGTAGCTGCACGTGTTTGCACTGGCATGTTGTTAAAGCTTGCCTACCCCTTTCTACTGAGAAAACAACTCCAAAGCACTGTCCTGGATCCCACAGCAGTGGGCACAGTGAGAGGCTTGCTTCTGCTGCCATGGTCATCCAGCCGTGGGGAGAGCAGCTGCTGCTGCTCCCCCCATGCTGCTGACAGCAGTTGGCCTCCAGCATGTGGCCTGTATGGCCATGATTTGGAGAGAATGTGGGAAACGCATCAAGTGACCATTTCTTTCATGTTGCTGTAAGATGAGCTGACTGGAGCAGTTTGGTAGGCAGGACGCCCTGTGGGCAGGGCTATGGCAGGGATGGGTGGCTGTCACTTGCACTGGCAGCGTTCTTTTTCCCTGCAGGCTCCTGATGCTGCAGGGGAAGGCAGCAGCAGCTGTAGCAGGCCCAGCAGCCAGCAGCACATGGAGGAGACCCTCATCTGCAAAGAGCTCATCACCCCCTTTGCTCCCCACATGGCAGCGCAAGATGATTGCCCTGCAGGGGAAGGGCTGCAGCGGACTGGAGACTCCTTCAGCCAGGACTTGTTGCAATCTCGTTCCTGCAGCTGTGCCTGGAGGATGGTGGCCTGCAGCGGCGGTGCCAATGCCCAGGAATGCTGTTGGGCTCAGGGAGGCAGAGTGTGTAGAAAAGCTGCACTCAAAGTATGGATTGCGAGACCCCAGAGACACTGACAAGTGCAGCAGCTCTTCTTCACTGCGTGCAAGTGAGAGCCCAGCCTTCGAGCCTGTCCCTGGGGACAGGGAAAGGCTCTTGGTGTAGCTTGGAGTTTTCAGGAGCAGGCAAGATCAGAACTGTTTTGAGGCAGGTGATGTTAATGTTGGGTTTGGGTGTTTCTGCAGGAAAAAATGCAGGGAATAAGCCCCTGGATCAGTGAAGCAGAGCAAAAGTGCAATGTTTGGATGGCCAATTGATTCCCTCCAGAGACAGGTTCCCTGAATCCCAGGGACTTCTAATGAGGAGTGCAAAGCTTGTTTTACTTCCAACACGTGGTGCCATTGTTCATGTGCCAGCACATTCTTTGTTGTGAAGAGAAAGGAAAAAAATCCTAAAAGTACAAAACCCAAGCCAGAACTGAGTGGCAATTACAGAAATAAAGGCTTTGAAAAGTAACTTTGGAAAGCATCTACTTCCTAGATAGTGTCAAAACCTCAGGCCTGGCATGGTGGGGCTTAGGGCTGGCTGCCCTTGGGAAGGGAAGGGAAAGGGATGGTGCTGGGATGGGCGTTCCACGGCCATGGAAACGAGAGAAGCATGGGCGAGCGTGTCACAAAGGGGCTGCGCTGAGGTTGTGAAGGTGGCGAGTGACAGCGGCACAGCAGCTGGAGACGCGTCTGGCTCTGCCTCTCGCTGCCCACTGCTGGCGATTGGAGTCATCCAGCCTTGTTCTGAGGCAGGGTATCAAGCTCCAATCGCTTTCAACTGCAAGAGTGTTGCCTAGTTCGAGCCCAGACAGCTCTACAAGGCAGAAGGACGGGTTCGAACATGGATCCGAGACGGAAAGGAAAGATCACCGAAGAAAAAGGTGAGGATGGAAAGGAGCTGAAAGGCCTCAGCCAAATGGATAAAAATCCCCCCAGATTTCCTGGAGCACTAGTCCATGGTGGTCAATGCTGGCTCTGTGTCAGAGCAGGTGGCTCCCAGCTACAGATGATCCTGCAGGGATGCCCGTGGCATCACAACCTTCTAGCATTAGTTTACTCAGCTTTCTCCTTTTTCACAGTAGCCAAATCACTAGTACTGTGAGGCAGAAGAGGGACTGTGGCCACAGCTGCCCACAAATTGGGCATGGTCATGGGATGCGAGGCCTGTTTGCGTTTTTGCCATCAATGTCTTGTCTCATTAGATAGAAATTTCCTATTCTTCCTCTCTCTACTTGCGGATCAGATCTAACCCTGAGGAGGGTATTGGGGTGCTATGAAAACACCAGCAAGGTCTGCCTGCTTGCTGAGAGGCCTTTCTGTTTTCCAGAAATAGCATTCACAACTGAGTGGGTTTTTACTAGGTATTCACAGAAGCCCAGTCTCAAATAGGAATCTTTTTTCTCCTCTTATCAGAGGAGCTTTTCACTTTACTCTTCTGACTTGCTAACTCAATACTGTTCAGAAGAATTAAACTGATTCTAGCTTAAAGAAAAATAAAAACAAACCCATTTCCTGAATAATAAAAAAAACCTCTGAATGCCTCCCCAATTAGATGGGCTGATTGTAAAGGTGTGAGTTCAATGAATTAACTTCTTCCCTTGTACCTGATCTACAGCTTCTCCTACCAAGACAAGCCCAAGGAAGAGGGCGATGGAGACCCGGTATGGGGAGGGCCCCGTGCAGCGTCCGCACGCAGGTGCCCTCCCTCCCCTGCGAGGCTGCGAGGCTGATGTGCGGAGCCCCAGCCTTGGCAGGGCAGGTCTGCGCTCCCCGGCTGCTCACGGGGCCTTGGCCCAGGAGCCCCGGCAGAGGCAGCTGAGCAGCGCTGCCGCCAGGGTCAGTGCCAGGGAGGAGGGCAAGGTGAAGGTCCACGATGGCTCAGCCTCACAGAGAGGTAAGGCGGGAGCTGGGCTGCTCTCTGGTGGGAGGGAGGGAGGGATTTGTGCCAGCCTGGAGTGTCCATGCACATTGCCAGGGAACAGCTGTGCCCTGCACGTGCCCCCTGCACTGAGCTGTGCTGCTGCCAGTGCCCCGTGCAGCTGTGGGGCTGCTGAGCTGTGGGGCAGGGAGAGGAGCAGGAGGTGCATGTGCAGCTGAGGCATTCCTGGCAAGCCCAGGGCTCTGGGCTCCCTGTTGTCCCAGGGCAGCCCAGAGGCCAGGGTGTTGCTGTGGCAGCTCTGTGGAGGTGGGTCAGGGTGTCCCCCTGGCCTGCTTCAAGGGGCTGCCAGCAGGAGCATGTTTCCCTCTGCAGCTCTTTGGATGTTTCCAGAAAATCTGTCCTATGAAATATGTAGCTTTAGGTGCTTTAGGGTTGCATTGAAGCCTCTCTTATATTTTGTGTCTCCACTTTGCAGGCTTGGCCGGCGTGACCCTTTCCAAGAAAGTTTCCCTATCAGTTCCCTCTTCACCAAAGCCCTTGCCTCCCATCCGGTCTTCTTCCACCAAGCCAAGCAAGACATGCGATGGGGAGAAGACTGATGGGAAATATGGCACTGGGCACAACAACATCAGAAGAAAGAAGAGGGAGCTGAGTTGTGAGGGAAAGGAATATAAGGTATGGAGACCAGGCGAAGTCGTGTGTGGTAAATATTCAATGTATGTCCTCTAGGCAGATCTCTGAGAGCTCTTGCTGGGGTGTGAAGCCAGGCAAGCAGCTGAGCCAAGGGAGAGCTCAGCTGGACATTGCACTTCAGGGTCTCTTAGCAATGGGTGTGTAGTGCAGATTTCTTATCCCCAGCATGAAAGGTCTCTGAACGTTATCTGAGCTCTTCAGTGGCTCCTCCTTTGTCTTATGGCTGAGAAAACACCAACAAGTAGTCAGAGCAGCTAAAGGTATCCAATCTGGTCAAGTAATCCATCTACATTTAGTAAACTATGGATATCTGTGAAGCATCTCTATGTCTTGGTGGTGTTTTCTGTCAGCTGTGTCTGGTTTGGAAGGAAAAAGGTGTTTGCTGGAACAGGCAGTCATGCAAAGTCCGTTCCCGGTTGTCTCAGCTTTTGAGCTGTACAGCCATGCCCTTCTGCACAGCTGTCTCTGATGCTGTTTCTAGACTTGATCAGCATCTGGGCAGCTTTGTGCTGTGGCATGGCTTTGTCCAGAGGTGAGGGATGGGAGGTGGCCACGGCGAGAGCAGCCCAGAGCCCATGCACACAATTGCCTTTGCAGCAGGGCCAGGAGCTGCAGTTGTTTTGGGTTTGCCATGGGGTGCAGGAGGAGGCAGCTGAAGAGCAGCTTTGGTAAACACGATGTGCAATCAAAGGCTTGGGTTCTTGATTTCAGCCTTGGTGAGAAAGGGCCCAGTGTGTCCCTGCCAGGAAGTGATCCTTTCCCTGAAGTTTGAACAGGAGCTGATTTGGCTCTTGAACTGTTGCAGAAGGGATGGGATTGTAAGGAAGGGTGTGCATCAGCCGCTGCTGCCTCCCCCCTGTTGCTGGTCATGGTCTGGGGGCCCTGGAGCAACTTGGGCAGGCAGAGAGCTTAGAGAGAGCAGCAGGGCAGGGAGCTGTGCTGAGCTTCATCAGTGCCTGTGAGGCTGAGATGATGGATGTGTGGGAGCTGGAGAGCAGCGAGCATGGCGAGAGCTGAGCAGCATGTGGGCTCCAAGGCTGCTGGGGAGCTGTAGGAAGGAAGGGCAGCAGCAGGAGAAATGAGGAGCTTGGGAGAAGCAGGTTTTGCCATGCTGCAGAATGGCTTTGTGGGGACTTGGCTGGAGATCAGCAGTGGCTGGAAGGCGCTTTAGGGACAGGGAGAGAATAGTGATGTAAACCCATTGCCATAGCATCCCAAATGCCAAAGGAGGCAGAGGCAGCCCAGAACATGTTGATGCCGACTATGTGGATGCCAGGGGGTAATGTAGGCACACTGCGAAAGAGGTGAGCAAGGGGAGAGAGCTGGCAAATGTGGGACACGGTCTCTCCCTCACCACTTCCATTTCCCATCCTAGGCCAAGCAGCTCCATCAATCTGACTTTTCTTTTCCTGCAAGTTCTAGTTAAGAACCTTGATAACACTCTGGAGGTGTGAATGGGTGACAACTGGATGCTCTATCTGAGCATTGTGTTCTACTCTTTGCAGGCTTCCTTGCTGAATTCCAGTGATGGGGATATGAAGAAGGGGTCCTTGGGACTGCCTCTGATCCCCCCTATTGGCAAGGCTGTAAGTCCCTCTGTTGGCAGTGCTGCTGTGTCTCAGCCAAGGTCTCAGCAGCTGGATTTCCCAGAGTCCCAGGAGATGAGGTAAGCCAAGGTGTCTGCTGCTCCTGTGTGCTGTTCACCTCACTCTTCCCATCTCGTGAGCTTATTTCCCACAAATGTGTATTTGGGCAAACCTCTGTGTATTCACCATTTTGCCTATCTGTGATGATCCAGCACAATGTCCAACCAACACCACATGCCTGAAGAGCAGAGGTGGTGGTGGTGGGGAAGTGGAGGCAGGGCTTAACAGCACCTCAAAACTACTACTCTGTGGGACTTGGCTATCGATTCTCTCTGCAATGTTTGTGGTGTTATTTGGGAACTGTATTGCATGGGTCTGGATACTGCAGATCTTTGAATGCTCTAATCCTTGTTTGTCAATTCCTGCACCCTTGAGAATATGTATGGGCAACTATTGGGCATTGAAGAGGTGTCTGCAAATTCAGGTGCTGCTTCTGTAAATGTCAGTTGTAATTTCTCTGTGCCTGGGCCTCCACTGTCAAATGAGAGCCCAGATAAATGTTGGACAAGAGGTGTATAATCCAATACATACTCAATAATTCCATCTGGGCTTAAGATCAGGGATTACAAGGTGCTAGAGAAGAGTTGTGGGGCTGTACCTGACAGAAAGATATTGGCTTGGCTATGTGAGAGAAAATGTAGCTGTCAAACTTATCCTAGGAATAACAATAAATAAGGAGTCTCAGAAGTATCATTCCAATTGAAAATCTTCAGCTGGGCTTTTGAAGTGCAATTAGAATATCGTTACCTACCAGCTGGGTTGGGAAAAGCCTTTTTCTTCTTGGAAGTGCTAGGCGGTGTAATATCATTGTCAGGAGCCAGCAGTGCTAGGAGCACATGTAGCAGGATACTGTGCCCAGTGTAAGGCACGAGCAGGCAAAGTCAAGCTTTGGCAGCAGTGCAAAAGTAGCTGTCCTCCATGCAGCCTTGTGTCTCAGCTTAGCAGCTCTTGCTGCTTCGCAGAGGCTGTATGAGCCACTTGGCTCCAAGAGGAGAGCCAGCAGAACTGGGGAGTTATGATGCAAGTTGAAGAATGACTGCTGTGTTTCAGCTGGAGCTTGGTGAGCTCTGTCTGACTGCAGCAACTGAAAGCTTAAGGCCAATTAATCAGCTTTGCATCTGGTTGGGTTTCTGTGTTGCATTTCCTCCTTCATCACAGTGGCTATGCCAAGAAGGTTTTCTTCCTTTGATGCTCCAGCCATTGCCCATGCTTCTCTTTCTGCCTCCTCATATGTTCTTTTGTCCTCCATTTCCTCAAGGCCAAGATCCAGCAGCAGAAGCCAAAAGAAGACCTGTGAAGATGCAGGTAGGTAAAGGACATGTCTGTGCTGAAATGACCATGGGAACCATGAGCCATAGGTTGCGTTGTGAATGTGTGGTTGAAAACCAGACCAGTTTGAAATGTCTTCAAACTCTTTTCAATTCCTTGATGGGCTCAATGGTCTCTCCCAGAGCCCAGTCACTGGGAGTGTGCTCTGGTGATGCAGTGAAAATTGCCCATATCTACCTCTCTTTTATAATTGACCAGAGCATTCTGCAGCAGAAAAAAATCCTGATATAAGATCTTGTTCTTTTGCTACTTGGCTGCCACATGATTTCATCCTCAGTGAAGCTGTTGTACAGGGCTATTAGTTGTCTGAGTTGTAACATGTCTGTGGGAGACTATTTCAGAATGAGCTACTTGGTTCTACTTCCATGATGAAAATCAGCCTTTAGTCAGGCTGGCCTGCAAGTGGCCCAATCTCATACAGTTTAGAAAGAAAATCCATGGGGAGAAGAAATTATCTAGTTGCAAGAACACTCCTGCAATCCAAATCTTTTCTTTTAATGACCCCTAAAATATTCCAACCAAGAGATGAAAATGTTGATCCAAATGCATACTGCTATTAGAGCTCAGGAGCTCTTTTAGGAATTGGGAAGAAGAAAATTTTTCCTAAAATCAGCATGGATAAAGGCAGATAAAAATCTCTGTCAAGAGCAATCGCCATTTCTCTGCCCTTCTCTCTCAAACACAGCAGCTCTCCTGCAGCCAGGGGTTGAGGCCTTCCTCATGCAGGAGGTTTCAGTCTGCTGGCCAGCAGAGTAATGCCATGTGTGCTGCCAGGGCACGATGGCAGTAGGTCATCTGTTGGGAGAGGTTCTAGGCATATGTACCTTGCTGCTCTCATACACCTTCTGTGTGTCTCATCAGATCTCTGCAATCTGGAACCTGTCTTGCCAGGTGCCCAGCATGGCGTTGTTGGGGGCTTGCAGTCTGCCAGAGATTTACACAAACCTTTGCTTCCGTTAACAGGCGTCCCACTGAGCCAGGCCAAGGAGATGGATCATGCCACCAGTGCTGGCCTTATCAGTGATGAATCCCTGAGGGACAGCTTTGGAAGGGTAAGGGATAAGGACAGGGAGGAGCAGACTTCCTTTCCAGTGACTGTTTAGTGCTTAGCCCAAAATGTCCCTGAAAATCCTAATCTTCCACTCTTGGGGGATGGGCATTCTCTTGGGAATGGGTTTGACAGCTCCAGAGCAATTGCTTGGCTATTTCCGCTGGTGCCAAGGTCACTGCTTTGGAGGTGGTGCTAAGGTTGTGCCGCTAGCATTCTTTATGTGCAAAGGCCATTTTAGAGAAGTTGTGAATGGCAGAGCATGCTCCACATCAGTGAACGGGGGCAAAGTGCACCCTGGGAAGGAGAGAAGCAAAGATTCTAATGTTGAGTGTAAGCAAGGCTGCAAAATGAAATGGGAGAGTTTGACTTTTCCTGGTTACCTTTCTTGCTGTATGTCACAGCCCTCTCCTTCACAAGTTTTCTCTTCATTAAGATCAATGTTTCTGCAACTTCTTTTCACATGACTCCTCTCTTTGGTCTCATGCTCTCAGAGAGCAGCTGAGTCCTTCCGAAGGCAGGAAGTGAGAAACAGCTGCAATTCCTGGCCATGAGTGTTAACCAGCAGCTCCTTAGGCCTCCTTGCTGCTTATTGCACATGGCTTTTACTCTCCTGCCATGGCCTGTAGGAACTGCCCTGCCTGCTCACTGATCATGTCAGCTCTTCATCTGTGTCAGAGCACTCCTCTGACCTGTGTGCTTCAGGCAGGGCTTCCTGACATAGCTTGAGAAAGAGTACCTTGCAGCAGTGGAAGGTGATGGTAATAAAGTGTCCCACCTCACTGTGTGTAATTGCCAAGGTGAGGCTGGGAGACATTCTTCTGAAACGACTGGAATGTATAGGGAGCTGCGTTAAAGACTATGGCACTCTATGGACTCTGTGCTCCTGAGGAGATGTTGTGCCTGCTTTGTGTGTCTCTGCTTCCAGTCCATGATGCATTTCTATTGCAACTAGGTCCGTCCTGCGTTGTGCAAGTCGACTCAAAAGAGCTTAGAGAGGAAGAGAAAGGAACTTTTGGAGAGACTGCTGAAAGAAAAGAGAGAGAAGGAAATGTCCTTGCAGCTGCCTCCACAGACCGCTGAGGCCAGGGATGCAGCTGGAGCAAGTAAGTGGTTGCTGCAGTTGTGGTCCTTTTTGATCACTTGCTTGCTCTTTGCATAGCCTTGCAATGAGGCTGGGGGCCTTGAGTCCACTTGAGTCTGAGTGGAAGTTGGCATAGGATTGATTTCCATTTCCCAAAGTACAATCCAGAGGTACGAAGTGCCTTGCACATGGGCTCATTGAGTCCCAGAATATCAGCTTGCTGCCTTCACCTCTGAAGTCTTTCCGAGTAGAAAATTCTGTCTTGCAAAGTACACTGGCACTTCAGACTCTCTCATGGAGAGCAACCTCCAGGGAAGGTGCGTCCAAAAGAATGCTTTTCAACCAAGGTACAAGCTGGAAGAAGCAAACTCCTTCAGATGAAAAGACAAGAGATCCTTGTGCTGCCACTCCCTGCTGAGGAGCTGGCGTAGAGCTGTGCTGAAGCCCCGAGTCAGTGCTTGTGTTGTAGCCCCAGGAGCAAGCAGCATTGCCGACTGAATCGCAGCTGAGGGGCTCTGACTGCAGTGCTGTGTGTGCTGCCCCGAGGGTGGAAGCAGGGACCTTGGGAGGCAGCACTCAGCCCAAGGGCATGGCGCAAGGTTATCTGCACCTTCTCTTGGGGACTTCCCCAGCCAGCCTCTGAAACAGGAAAAGCGATACTGCATTGTCCTTGTTTCTGAGGGGAAACATCTCTGCAATTTGCTTCTAAACTGGAGGAGGGTAGATTTAGATTAGATATTAGAAAGAGACTTTTTATAATGAAGGGGATGAAAGGCTAGAACAGTTTGCCTAGAGAAGCTGTTGTCGATCCATCCTTGAAGGTGTTCAAAGCCAGTTTAGATGGGGCTCTGAGGAAGCTGATCTCGTTGAAGATGGCCCTGCTCATGAGGGTTGGACTAGGTGGTGGTTAAAGGTGCATTGCAGCCCCAACTCTTTGATGATTCTGTGATTCTGTGATCACTGTGCCGTGCTAGTGTGCCATTGTTATAGTTGAAGTTGTTTGGGACAGCAAAGAGATGTTAGCCAGCTCCAGCAACTTTTCTGGCCCTTTCCATAGTCACCCTGTCCAGCGCCCTGCACTCACAAGCTCCTCTCTGGTCCCTGCAGGCCTTAGCGAGCCACCTGTCATTGGGACAGCTTGCATCGTGGAGAAAAAGCACCCTGGTAGTGCCTTGAGGAAGAAAGTCTTGATGAAGGACGACAAGGTGCCCTTACTGCCCAGTATGCCCAGCACCCATGGGCTTGGCAGCTTCCCACCCAACTCCTCAGGTAAGCCTGCTCTGAGTCAGCTTTTTCCCACACGGGTTTTTCCTTCCACAAGGAGCACAAAGTGCCTCATGCCCCAGGCCCCCCAGCTGAGATTTTGGGTCCACAGCCTGTCCTGAGAAGGAGCAGCAAATCTGCTGTTGAGTTGCTCCAGCTTGGTAGTACTGGAGCAGTTGTTTCTGAGAGATCCATTGGAAAGTGGGGCTGAATAAAGTAGTGGTAAAGGCCTAAGCTGTGGCTTTTGCCCATCCTGATAGTCCAAACTACAGCACTCCTGGTGCCAGGAGGCAGCTGTAAGTGCAGGGCTGGGCTGCGGGGCAGTCTGACAGGGTGTGCTCACTGTGCACGTGCAAGTGCCACCATGAGCAATTGTCCGCTCACCCTGCTGGCCCTCTGCCTGTGCTGCTGTCCTGCTCTGCAGCCAGCTTTTCCGCTATGCCAGCAAGGTTGTCTCTGCATGGCAGTCAGCCAGTCGGTGCAGCCGTGCTGCTGCTCCCACAAGTGCCCAGTGGCTTCTGGCTGCTCCCATCCCATGGCCTGCAATGCCAAGCGGGAGCAAGCAGTGCCTCCTGTGTCACCCCACCCAAATAGGGCGGCCGTGTGTAGCAGATGACAGCCAGGAGGGGCTGCCTGGTGCTCCCAGGCTGTTTGCTGCCTGCAGAAAATACACAGCACATCGTCCCTAAGGGCTCTTGGTTCTCCTTTGCAGCTAGCCTGCCTGTGCTATGATCCCCAGCAGGGTGACATAAGAAGCAGGGAGCTAGGAATGATACTTGGAATGCTCTTTTCTTGTGATGCTACTTCAGTGTTCAGAATTGACCAGAACTAGCCTGACACAGCTCTCCATTCATATCGAATAGAGATGTTCATATTTACATACTTCTGCAGAGACGTCACTGACGTCAGTGACAGGCCTACATCAGTGACATCCAGATTAGCTCCCGTCTGAGTATTTTGGATTTTACGGTTTATTCCTACTTTGTGAGAACGTGCAAAGCAGCACAGAAACCCTACAGAGTCTAGGGCAGTTCACCTAGATTCAGTGCAACATTTATACTACATCCTTTTAGACAGAACAGGTGGTGTTCTCCTACACATTACCAAATGAGCTTTTCAGTGCACGACATGAAATTTTTGGTTGACCATGCTCTTGAGGACAAATGGACTTCATAAGAAATGCATTTATCATCTGAATTTTCTCATCCCTTGTAAATTGATTATCAAGAGAGTGTGTCTGCCAACAATTTGCATCTATCTTGACATATTTTTATCCTCAGTTGACATTTGCAAGGCTTTCTTTATTTCAGCCATCCAGACTGGAAATTGCTTTTTACCACAAGAGAAAGATTGGGCATTGCACAGTTTGTACACAAGTCCATTTGATGACAAATAAATTTCACCTCAGCATCTTCTGAAAATACAGCTAGTGTATACCTCTGAAAGAGTAAAGCTTCCTAATGCTTGGAAAGAACAAAATCCATCAACTACTCCTTGCCCAGTAGCAGGCTGCAGTCTATGTGCACTCAGCTGCCTGCTGTCTAGAATATGAGAAGTCAATGGCACAGAGGCGCTGTCAGGTGTGAAGGGTCAGGTAGCGCTGTTCCCTGGCAGTGTCTCCATGGGGATTCCTTGGGGCCCAGCAGGACTGGCTTGTTCAGGCTTGGTGCTCTCGGGAGGCAGCTGCAGCTCTTTCTTTCCTCAGGGAGTTGCGCAGTAGCTCTGTCCTCAGGGCTCTGGGAAATGAGGGCGCTGAGCCAAGAGAGGCGGCTGAGGAGTTCCCTGCTGGGGTAGCAAATGCTGCTGGCCGGCACTGTCTGGCAGGGAGCGGGGGCTCTGCGGCCTCAGGAAGCTGCCGCTGGCTGTGGTCCCTGTGGCACTTGGGAGCTGGCGCTGTGTGGGCAATTGTCAGCTTTGGCCAAGGAGCTGTGGCCAGCTGAGGGGGCTGGGAGCAAGCAAGGAGCCAGAGAGCAGGGAAGGCTGTGAGGCAGTGCCAGTGTGGAGCACATGGCAGCGTGGCTGGGCCATGGGGCTGCAGGCTGCTCCATGGCGGGTGCCTTGGCCGGGGCTGCAGCGCTCATGGCTGACCCTCTCCTTACAGTGACCTCGCAGAGCTTGGCCGCTGGTGCCAAGCGCCGAGAGGAGCCGCTCCGTGGGACTGGGCGGAAGGACAGAGCCTCTTGTGAGCCACAGCAGTCCTTGCTCGAGGCACTGTCCTGGCTCAGCACCGATGACTGGTAAGGCATCACCTGCTCACTGCGTTTGCCTCTTAGCGTTCAGGGAGCTTAGAAGTGTGTCCTGCTAGAGCCTCTGAGCTCAGAGAGCCAAAGGGGACCAGAGCAAGCACTCGAGAGCAGGGAGAGGAGAAAGATTTGAGAGCAGCCTTGCCTTGGCCTTGGCCTTGGCCTGCAGCAGTGCTGCAGCTGCAGCAGGTGCGTGCTGTTTGCTGCCTTGGCCTGCTGCTGCATGGAGCTGCAAAGGAAATCTTGAGGGAAGAGAGAAAGCTGTGGGACAAGATGATTTGCTGGCTGAAGCCAGGAGCAGGATGGCAGCAGTTTTGAGTGTAGAGATCTGAGTGCCTCGGGGCACAGGCCCAGGTGGCAGCGAGCAAGGTTTCTCTCTGCTCCCACTGCTGGCAGCAATGGCAGGAGACAGGGTCTCCCTGTGACCTCGTGCATGTGAGTCGCAGCAGCAGCTACAGGGAGTTCCTCTTTCTGAGAAATGAACTGAGTTGTGCTCTAGAGTTGCTCAGCCTGTCATTTCTCCTGAAGGGCCCATGGCAGAAGAGAAGGAAAAAGGAAAACAAATCATCTAGGAATCTTGCACTTTTGGAATGGTACTTTTTCCTTCTCACTGCTTCCTCTGGGCCTGTGATGTTTTGTCAATAGTCAGAATGTGTGCCAAAATTAGACACAGACAGAAGGAGGCCTGTAGAGGCCCAGAGGTGATAACCATACAAATGTTAGGTGGTCCTGGTTGTCTTTTTGATGTGCAGGTTAGTATCCACTCCCTAGTGGATGCTCCATTTGCCCTGGGGAAGGACTCCATTTGCCCTGGGATAAGCGTGAAATACCTGCCACAATGCATCTCCTTGTGCAGTCACCTTTGCTTTGCCCTTTCTCTTCTGCTTTCTCTTCCCCATTTCTGCTTGGTGCCCTGTGCAGTGCAGAGAGCTTCTGCAGGTGTGGGGGGTGTCCAGGTGACACTCAGGGGTGCCCATGGGCTCGGTTGCCAGCCCTGCACTGCAGCCCTGATGCATCACATACCTTGCTGTAGCTCAGGTGGTGCAGAAAGCAAGTGCTGAGAGACAGAGTTGTTGTCAACTTTTAAAGAACATGTTGCTGTTGTGGGGGTTGTTTGAAGGAGGGGGTTCTGGGAAAAGCCCTCTTGCTGTTTCAGCTGTTCTTGCCCAGGGGTGCAATCTTCTGGGACATGGTGCTGCTTTTTTGGGGAATGTGTGAGGTGGAGTGGAGTGGGTGACAGGCAGGCGTAGATTGCAGAGCGGAAACTCAGCTACAGAGTGGCAGTGCAGACACTCACGGCTGAAGTGCCTGCTGGGGCTGGCAAAGAAGGAAAATGCCCCAGGAATGGCCCAGTGGGACTGTGTCTCAGGGACAGTGACAGGGAGGTGATAAGAAACAGAAGCATGGCATGGTCTCACTGCTTTGAGGAAGAAGTGACATCCTAGGGTCTTCACGTGCCAGAAATTTCAGAAAGGCTGCCATGTTAAACAGCCACAAATGAAGCCTCTGAAACCCCTCTGTTTTCCTCCTGCATTTGTGTTTGCTTTTGACAGCCACAGCATCGTGTGGCAACGAGTTCAGTGATTTCATGAAGTAGGGCTTGGAAAGCACCTCCCTTTGTCTGGCTGAGCTGCCAGCCTGGTAATTTCCGAGTGTGCTGCCTAGTTCTTGGGTGGAGAGAAAAAGCAATGCTTTTGGCACTTGCCTTTCAGGGAGCTGAAGGAGAAGGGACTCTTCAGCATCAAACAGCTGTCTGAGTCCCATTCAGAAGTCCTTCTCAGTCGACTTCGAGAAGTTTGCTTGGCAGTTACTGACGAGGTAAGAACATTGTGCTGAGTTGTCCCCCGTACTTCATACACGGTGTGTGGAGTAGATATGTGCTTGTTCATCTCCATGTGTGCTCAGGGACTGCCTTCATTTCTGTTTCCAGACCTTGTATTTCTAATGCCTGTCAGTGATCTATAGGATCTGTGTGTACATGTAGCTGTATTTCCTGGTAGGTCGGGCATCCGACACACTCGTCTTTGAGCGAGGGGCCATTCTAATGCAACGTGCAAATGCAGAAACAGAGACACTAATGACGTTATTTGCCACAGTCCAAATGTCTGCCTTTGTGTGCATGTGCACTTGTGCTTCTACTGTACTTTTATGGTGCTCTGGCCACAGCGAGAAGTGTTGTTGTTTCCTGGGACTTTTCCCTAAGGGCAACTGGTTTCCTTTCAAGGTGATTCTTATGTTTCCCCTCATGATTTCCTCAGGTGACCAACCTGCGCTCCAAGGTGTCTCAGCAGGCAATCATGACTCTGGGAGAGCTCTTTGTGGCTTTGAAGAAGGACATGGACTCGGAGGTGGATGAAGTTGCTCGGGTCCTTCTTCAGATGGTGTGGAACTCGCCAGAGTTCATTCAAAAAATAGCGACTGAGACCTTGAGCATTATGGTGGAGAACGTGACTCCAACACGAGCAATGACTGCTCTCATGGACAGTGGAGTCCAGTAGGTTCTGCTTCTTCTCTTAGTGATATTCTTCACCTTCTATTGTGTGCATGGGGGAAGGGAGGAGAGAGAGAGTGGGAATGGTGGGAGGGAAGGGTCCTGTATGCTGCATCTTCTGTCAACTCAGTGGCTTGATTGTCCAATCAAGCTCACTTCTTTCCTCTTGTCACCTACTTCTGCCCTCCTGCAGCCTATTAGCTGAGAGAAGCATAGACCTGTGGTATGTGCTGGGTTGGAAGGGGCCCATCTGGATCATCAAGTCCAGCTCCTGGCCTTGCACAGAACAGCCCAAGAGTCACAGCAAGTGCCTGAGAGCATTGTCCAAATGCTTCCTGAGCACTGTCAGGCTTGGTGCTGTGGCCACTGCTCTGGGGAGCCTGTTCCAGTGCCCAACCACCCTCTGGGTGAAAAAGGTTTTCCAGATATCCTGATAACTTAAACCTCCTCTGACACAGCTGCCTGCTGCTTTCTAGAGTCCTCCCAGTCTGCAAGAGATGCCTAGATGTGGTGAATGGTGGGGAAGTGAAAGTGCCTGCAAAGGCTAAGGATAGAGCCTTGTGGTTTTGTGGGAAGAGGGACAATTGCAATTGCAGCTGTGAGCGCTTTCTGATATTTCACAGCACTAACCACAGAGGCCCTGAAAAAAACATGCATCATCATTCTGCCATGAACTTGAGAAATAGGGAGGGAACTTGCTGCAGCATGGAGCACATGGGGAGCCACGTGCTGCGTGTGGCACAGCCTGCACAGCAGGTGCAGCTGCTGCCAAGAGGAGTCTTGTATGACTGTGCTGGCCTTAGAGCTCTACTTTCTCTTCCAACTGATATTTCATGTTAGCCTTCACAGGCTGACAGCCATGGGACAGCTGAACCAAATGCTGCCTTAAGTGTTGGTGCTGGGCCTGATAGTTCCCAAGAGACACTCTCTAGAGCAGGACAGCCTGGCTAAAGTGACTGCCACCCTTTCCTCAGCTTTGGAAAAGAGTAAAACATTCAAATGTCTCTCTTGCCAAGCCTCACAGAAAAAACAGGCCTCATTGCTGGATATTCTGCCATGTCATGCTCCACAGTGTTTTATCCCCGCATTTGCTTTATTCCAAGGGTCTGCAGATTTGGGGATAAATGGTTGGAAATAGCCTCCATGTTGCTGCAGCTCTGTGTCATGGGTGCCCTCTGATGGGTCAGCATGAGTCGTTTTTAATTTCTAAATAATTCATTTTTAATCGATTTCTTTAATCCTTCTCAGAGTAAGTTTTGGGAAAGAAATTGAGCATCAGATGGTGCAGGAAGACTGAATTCCTCCCTCTTCCTTGCAGGCACTCCTTCTGTCCAATGCTAACTTTATGTTTATCTCAGGACAGAAGCGTCTGCAGGTGTCCCAAGTTCAGGGAGACGCAGGCTTCCTTTGGGCAGCAATGACAGGGAGCATGCTGTGGCCATGGCCTGCGCTGCTGTCCCTCCTTGTCCCTGTGGCCCAGTGTTGGCTCTCTTCTTCCCAGGAGCCGCTATGTCCAGGTGCGGAAGTGTGCGGCCGAACTCCTGCTGCCCGTGCTGGAGAAAATTGGAGTGGCCAAGCTCGCAGGCACAGCCAGGGCTGAAAGGCTGGCGCACGTGGCAGGGACTCTTGCTCAGGACTGTCACAAGGACACAAGGTACTGATCTTCATTTCACCTCGTAAAATAGGAAAACTCTTTGATGCCTGGCTATAAAGGGTAAAAGCACAGAAGAATGGAAGTTAAAGTAAGCGTTAAGTTCCCTCACTGTGTGGATAAGATTGACAGAGTCTCGGAATACACGGAGCTGGAAGGGACCCATCAGGATCATGAAGTCCAGCTCCTGGCCATGTGCAGGACACCCCAAGTGTCACTCCATGTGCCCAAGAGCATTGTCCAAATGCTTCTTGAGCTCTGTCAGGCTTGGTGCTGTGACCACTGCCCTGGCTTGCCGGGGGAAATGACTGTACTGGGTAACCTGAGGTTGTCCAGCAAGAAGGACCATTGCCACCTTCCTGTGACTTGAATGATTCTTTCCTGAGATCAAAAGAGCTCCAATTAGGCAGTCAAACAGTTCTGCTTGGTCGTATGTGCATAACACCAAGCCAAAGTGTTGGCCACTGTTCATCACTGAAGGATCCCAAACATCGATTTCTCCTAAAGTTAAGGCTTTCCTAGAAATATTCCAGGGGTCTTTAGCCAATGTAGTCAGTCTTTCTAAACCTCGCCTGCAGATTTCTATCATGCTGTTCTTGGTGGCTGAACGACCTGTAAATTTCTTCTTGAAGAAAGTTGTGGTTTCCTAGTGGCAAAATCAAGCCAAAGCCCCAAAATGCCCTGACTTGGATGACTAAATTCCCATGAAGAGATGCCAAGAAGACAGGAGTAACTAGCTGCCCCTGGGCATACATCTAGGATGGCATAATCAATAGCAAGCGTGAGGTGTTTTGTCCTGGTTTCCCTGCCAGTTAAAGAAAGGCAAATTATTGTGCAATGGCAGCAAGACACTGCTGATAAACTCTGAAAACAAAGCAGATGCACTCTGCTTGTTCCCTGGGAGGCTTCGATGCCCCAGAAGCACACTCACGGTTTCAGTGTGAAATGGAGTTTTCCTGTTGCCCCATGTTCTCCTCTTGTCTTTTGTGTTCAGCTGACAGCACTGTGCAGTGACAGGGGGAGGTAAATGTCTCTCTTTGCTGAGTAGCTAATGCCTTCTCATGCCACTATTGCACCTGCTGAGCTTAAGGCATCAGCTTCTTTGCTTGACACTCTTCTTCACTTTTATGTCTCTCTCTCTCTTTCTTTCAATCTTTCAATCTTTCTTTCTTTCTTTCTTTCTTTTCCTGGGATAGGCATTATGGACAGGAGATGGTGAAAATGTTGCTGAGTCATCCAAAATTCAAGAAGCTTTTGGAGCAATCTGTTTCCCCACATGACCTGGAAGATATTCTGAGAAGAATTAAGAAGCAAGTAAGTGCTTGGCAGCAGCCAAAATGTCTCCTTTGTGCAACTATTGCCACTGCTAATATGAGATGAAACATAGCTAATCAGTCTTTATCTCATTCCTCTTCTGCTGAATCATTTTGCTCCTGGGAATGAACTGTTGATCCTCAGCCTGTTCATCTGCAGACAACAAAGGATTTAATATTATTAGGAAAAAAGTGGGGGGGTGGAATCTTTTAAATATAGGCCACTAAGGGGAAAGGGACAGTGAAAAAAATGGGTTTACATTTAGGCATAACTTCCCCCCTCACCCCAGTATCACTACTCTGCCCCCAGTAAAGCAATTAAGTGGAGAACAGTGCTTCTGCAGATGACAGTGTCTTTGCAAAAGACACAGGAAGTAACAGTGCCAAGAAAATTTCCAAATCTACAGAAGATGTCCAAGGCAATCCTAATTACTCCAAGGATTGTCTGTCTTCTGGGAATACTGCCCTGCTCTCTTGCCCTGTGGAGCTGGAAGGAGCTTGGTGAATTCAGCAGCATCCAGTGGAAAATCATCTGTTTGTTTTGGGGCTTTTGTATTCCTTTTCATCTACATCGTAGAGAGGAATGTGCCTTTGTGCAGGAGCAAGGAGAATGAGTGTTGAACCAAATCAACTTCCAACACAATGGGCCATTCTCCCAAGAGTCCAAAGTTTTCTGCTGCTTCCTTGAAGCAGGCTTGTTCCCTACCAGTTTGCATTATTCCCTCTATTTGCACTGAAGACTAATGAATGTGGGATTTCATAGTGCTGCTCAGTATGGTAGCACCCATAACCTGCCTTGGGTTGTGGAAAACCAAGAGTTGACATCACTGAATCTCTGGCCTGTTTCCTTCTGTAAGTTAGGAAATGTTTCTCTAAGCCTTGGTAGCAGTGATCGTAGTTCTAACTTGTGTTTTCAACGGGTAATTTTCCATTTTACCTTCTAAAGATTCATGGGGTTTCTTTGTGTCTGTGTAGGGGATGGAAAAGCAGAAAGGGGAACGGCCATCTGTGAAGACGCCTGTGAAGAAGAGGAACGATGGCTCGATGAAGCCCCAGGCCACGTTGCCTTCTCATGAACGGTACTGAGCAATTTTGTTAGCTGTGTCAAAGCCTAGGACTAGCTTTGCAAGTGTCTTCCTTAGGAAAATCTTGCTGGTGGAGATGACCTGTGCCAGAGATTGTTTCCTTTCCCTACAAATGCTGTATGATAAAAAATGTCGACTTCTGCATTATGCTGGAAACAACTTGTCAGGAGGGCTTTCCACAAAAAGGAGGCAACAAAAAGACACCCATTGGTTGCAGCTCAGAAGATGCCGTGCAGTGGCAAGGCCAGTGTTGTGGAGGCTATGAGAGGGTCCTGTCTCTGCTGCCTGACTTGGGACAAATGCATTCAATCAGGTTTTGTTTGCATCTGAGTGGAGTCTTTTTCAGATGGGTGTTTTGATGAGAAGTCGCAGTGTAGAAGCAAGAAGCCATTGCCCAAAATAGCACTTGCCATGCATGTGCTTTGGGCTGGCTGAATCATGGTTTTCTGCCCCTCCAACAGTACCTGGTTTGAGTAGTAAGTAGCAACTCAATTGCTGAGCAGCTTTGGTCAACAGGTGTCTCAAGGTGAACTTTTTGTCTTGATATTCCTGTCCTTCCTACTGTTTGGTTGATGGACAGCATGGTTGGTGTATTTGCCCCTGTGCTGCAATCAGCCTTTAAGAGAGCAATTTGCTCCTTGCTGTCTCTCCATGCCAGTGGCAGAGCTTCTTGTGCCTGTTCTCCTGTGATACCAGAGGGGATTCATTGAGCTCTGTCATGCTCAGTGGTGGCAGGAAAGTGACCACATGCCTCAGTAGCATAGTTAGGATCATCCCATGCTCATGGAAGAGACATGTTGGTCCAAGGGAATAGTTCCCAGTGCGTTTGTGAAGCTGTGGATCTAGTCTCTAGGGAAGCAATAACGTGAGCAGTGTGCTGGGATGTCTGGCTTCTGTTTTCATCTCTGCTGCTGATTTTCTGGATCCTTCACATATGCCCCTATTCATCTGTTCAGATGCATCTGAGCTACTTTTGCAGATGCTCATGCCTGGTGTAGAGACTTCTGCAGACTTAGGAGTTTCCTTATTAGAAGACACACACTTCTTATCAATGCCTCCCATATGATGAGGCATTTAAACTTGGAAGTAGTGTCTCTCTTTCTGCACGAAGCAGTGTGACATGTGTACCTGGGAAGCCATCTGAAGAGAAATGACATGCAGCTCATCCTTGCTTCTCCTGTGGATGCACTGGTGACAATGTGACTTGCAGATTGTCTGTAGTAATGATTGTCATGAGGTCCATGTTGTTTTTCAGGTCAGGATTTTCTAGTTTGAAATGACATCATTAGGAATGCTCTTCAAGATGTTTTGCTCCCAGTGAACTGAAGGTATTATCACCAACAGGCAGTACTTTGCTTTTATCTTCCAGGGCAAAGTCTATTTCAGATGGACGCCACCTACACCGTCCCAAAGTCCAGGTCACATTACCTCCAGCTGTGGAAGAAACAGAGCCGCTCCAGATGCTTTCCAATCTCCTGCAAGCCAAGGCATTTCAGACACGGATGGAAGGACTGGCACTGCTCCTTCATCTGTGCCAAACCAAGCCCCGGCTCATCTCCGCTAACATTGTCCAAGTATGTGGGGTATCTTCATTGCTCCTTTTCTTTGGCTCCTTTCCCAAGCCTGCAGCAGTAGAGTTACTTCAGTGTGTCTTGGCTCTGCGTCCTGGAGGTTTGGGGCAGGCTGGTCCCTCTTCCCCAGAAAAATTGAATTCAGTTCCAGGCTTCAGGACAAGTTCTTTCCGTCCAGATGTATTTGTCTGGCTGGTGCCTATTGATGCTGTTCACACGATGATGACAGAATTTTCTGTTGCTGTAACTTCGCTGTCTCCTACTTCCAGTTGTGTTAAGTGAAGGGAATTCAGACACTGAAATGGTGGCAATTCTTCTCTAGGCAAAATATGGCTTTGGATGGGGAAGAGAGGTATCAGGCTGGGTTGGTTTAAAGCAAAATTTTGGAAAAGGATACTTCCATAACCTCCATCTGGTCTTGCACAGGCAGAACTCTGGCTAATCATTTCCATCCACATCCCTATTCCTCTTGCTCAAGCCTGTGCTCACCCTTCTTGGAGGGCCTTTTTGCCCTTTGGGAAAGGAGGAAAATGGCTAAGGACACAGATCTCTTCCTTCTCCTCCCAGAAGCTGCTTTTCCCCTTTTCCAGAAAATGCTGCCTAACAATGTGACTGTCAAGGGACTGAACCTGCTCTAATGAGTGCTGTCCAGCACGTGAAATTTCACAAGTCTACCTGTTCATTAGATCAATGGTCTGCATTCTGGCAGAGTTGATCAGAGCCCTGCACTTCTCCAGACACAGGCTCCGAGACACACCAAACACAACTTGGATCTCCTCCGGCCATAGTTTAGCAAAATCATACTTAACCTCAGTACCTGAGGCATCTGTGTCGAAAAATGGGCATTGAAAATATTTGGTTCCATACTTTTATACCAAAGATACTGGTTTGCATCAAGAAATGGGATGAATTTAGTGACTTCTAGGTGGAGAGAAGCACCTTAGGAACTATTCTGTCCCCACCCAAACCTCTCAAAAAGACATGAAAATCTTTCAACCGGCATGAGGTTGTGCAACCATTCCAGTGAGTAGGCTACAGGAAGACAGAGAAATTGTGCAAGCAAGTGCTGATGTGACAGCAAGAGTGCTCATTTCTACATGCCTTCTTCAAACAAGGATATTTTAATCCAGCTTTCATGTTGTTTGTTTTCTTCACAGATTTTTGATGATTTTGTCCTGAGGCTTGGCGACAGTCATAAGAGAGTAAAACAACAGGCGCTGGATGTGCTGGCTGACATGATAGGCATCCTAAAGGATGGCTTAAACCCTGTGAT